>JBAKGM010000200.1:4396996-4414801 GCA_037177215.1 Asparagus racemosus | reverse complement strand
GGCCTCAGTCGAAGCTTTTCACAGCAGATCTATGGCTCTGAATGATGCTTGAGGCGCGAACATAGGCGGGGCGGAAAAGTTTTCGCGGGAGAGAGAGAGGGGGAAATCTAGGGTTTTGACGAGATCGGATTCCGAATAAGAGAGAAGAGCGGTGTTTTGGAATATTTTATTTCGCCAATTCCAAATCCACGCCAATTCCGAGCTCTCCCCTCTGATTTCAAGATCCATAAAAACGCCCCTCCACGTCAGCTTTATAGATATCCATATCTATAAAATTTTGGTGAACCAAACTTGGTATAAGGATTTATCTAGAATCCATTATTTACAATTTTGCCACTGTCAGAGCAAAATCCCAATCCTATTCTATAAAAATGATTTTAGCTGCACATATATTTAAGGACGTGTTGATGATGATGTTATCCACGTTACCAATTTCCAATTTTCAACCTGCCATCATTAATTATGAACACATGGAAGAACCTTCTTTCTATGTTCATTGAAATAGCAGAAAACCAATTAATATATGAAGCTGCACATGGTTTTGCTCCTCTATCAAAGTCCCCTCATAAATTTCTCACTTCTATATATAATGATCCTAACTTTAACATTCAAGCATCACCTACTCAATGGCTAGCATAGTTCAACAGATCAAAGGCAGATTCTTCCACCTCCATGAACACGTCATGGGTTGGACTAACAAGAACCAACAAGATAAAGGTTACATAATAACGCGTCTAAAGTTTTCTTTAGTGACTTTTTTAAAAAAATAAGCTCCAGTTTCTTCTGATCTTATTCCTTAAATTTTCTTGCAGGAGCTGCAGACGAGGAGGAATCTCAGCTTGGTTCGGATCAGGTTCTAATGCTTTTCTCTTCTTTAATTTACTTCCTCATGATGATAGTTGAATTTTTTTTTTTAGTGGCTTATGTTAATCTGTAGCTTATGGATGATTTAGGAAAAAGGAGTTATTGAAGTGAGGTCGAGAGGACCAGCTCCGCCTGGTGTTAAAAGGCCTCCCGGCGGCAAGACCAACTGAAAACTTGTAATAAGTTTCAGATCTATTTTCTTTAGTTTTACTTTCTATATGTGTACAACTTCTGTTGTGTTGTGTGTGATCAAGACTCTGTTCTTTCGTTGCACAAAATACTCATGTCGATGTTTGCTTTACCTGTTGGCTTCAATGGTTTATTTTCCCGAAACTAGTTTCTTTGTGTGTGTGTATATATTATTTTTGTGTGTGATTTAGGACAAAGGAGTTCTTGAAGTAAAATTTGATGTTGAATATCTCGCGCATCTCCTCTTTGCTTTTCCAAGCCACCATGTTCCATGCGGCTTGGCAAGCTTCTCTGTGTAGTTCTCCGGTAAATAAAATCCATATTCTTTATGGACGAAATCGTCAAAAGTAAACACTTCCTGGCTTGGCCATGCTTCTCGCAATATTTGATTACCATATTAAGAATCTTTATTGAAAAAGGGATTTCGACTGTTTTTTTTCGCACATCTTAAGTGTTAGTATTTGTTTGTAAAAAACTAAGATAGTCCCGCATCAGATATTTGAGCATTCTTTTAGAGGTTTAAAAACATTTAATGATTATTGGGCTTTGATAAATAGGTCAAAGCATAGACCTCTAAACCTGCGTGCGGGTAGCGTGAATAATGCGCGATTTTGACGCGATTAGGCATGGCCAAGCCAGGAAGTTTTTACTTTTGACGGATTGCAATTGTAATTTAGTGATAGTAGAGATTTTCTAAATTATCAAAAAAATGACCAAGAATTTTTTAAACTTAAAAATGACCCATGAAATCTGAAAATTTGCAGCAGCCCCTTTTAAATTTGAAATTTCTAAAAACACCCTTAAAGTTTCAAAATCGCCAAAAGTAATTTAGTGATAGTAGAGATTTTCTAAGTTCTATTCAATATTTTGATGAATATATATAATCATTTTGATTTACTGAAAATATTTAAACTTATTATGAATCTTTTGTCCTTTGAGATAATTCCATTACCAATTGTAAATTTTATACAGTTTAGACTTTTCAGAGAGATAAAATACATATTTTGTTTTTTAAACTATACATACTAATCTAGCAAAAAAAATTTAAAAATTTGAAAAGAAAAAAATTGAACAGAAAAAAGAATGAGAACCGTCGTGAGCCGGATCGGACTCGGCCTGATCCTATGTGGGCGGTGGGCCAGATTAGGTCTAGCCCTAGACCCGGGGACAAAGTCCTCAACCTAGCCCTAGGTGTGAACCGCTTCATGGGTCAGGCCCGCCCCGGCCCAAGCCCACCCCTATATCTCCAGCGATTGCCTCTGATGATATCTCCAGTTGATGCCCATGATAACTCTTTACGATGATTCACTATCTGCGCTTGTTCGCCTTCCACCGTCGATTGATTGAACTGTGCTTCATCTTCGACTTGATTATGGCAACTTCTCTCATTAGTTAATATCTCCACAGTCTCACCTTCGACTGATTCTGGAATCTTTGAAGTTCTTTCCCACAATTGACTTGCAGATACAAATCTACTTGACGTAGAATTTCATCGCATGATGCTCCAATAAATAGAGTCGGGCTTCTTTTAATCCTGGACTTTCTCCATCGTGTCCTCAGGATTTGTTCTTCCACTGCATCACCCTTTTCTCTTTCCCTGTTAGTAATCCCCACCCTGTCCTTCGCATAGTTTTTCAAGGCCTGTTTGATTAACTCGGAATCATCTATCGGGTGAAGTTTCTTGAAACTGGCCGACTGTCGATTTGCTTTCTTTGGAAGAATTTTGCAGAATTCATCTCTATCGACATAGAGCTTGAGTTTAGCTTCAACAATTGAGACAAGTAGCTCATAATTTTTTTTTTTCCACAGCCTACTTCACCTCCAAATTAATGCTTTCTATTAATTAATGCTTTCTATTATGGTTACTCCTGGTTGAGGAATAAAAAGCTGATGAGGGTATTTCAGCGATCTTTGGTTTTTAGCCATTGTGATATATATATTACTCCATCTACGATTATGTCAGCCAGGTATTTCTCAGACATATGACAGTCTTCCAAGTTTTGTATTCAAACTCCCGGGAGCGATCACCCGTACCATCATTTATTGCCCTCAATATCTCCCAAATGCCGAATCAATCACTTTTCTGAACAAAAAGATATTTTTATTAGCTTCAGCCGTTGAATCCAAGACCTGTGGAGATGAGATTTTGGCATTAATTACTTTGTCATTAATTAATATATGATCATGATTTCTGATTCAATGAGAGAGAGGAGTATACAGTTAGTTGTAAGAAAATCGGGACCAAATAGAGAAGTATGCGGAAATAATAAATTGGACATATATAATTTTTTACGTGGAAAACCCCATAAATAAATTTAGGGTAAAACTCATGGACAAGAATAGAAGAATTCACTATGAGGAAAATTTTAGGAGTTACAATATGTCTCTTATACAAGGAGAAACTCTTTCTAACTCTCACTTTTCTATTTGAAGTTTGGAGATTGGATTGGTTGAAGTGAGAATGAACTCTTATAGGCAAACTATGTTCCATATTATCAACAAATGCGGCTCTGCTTTCTTCGTTTCAGTGTCTAACTCTAATATGTCAAAAAATGCGGTTTCCTATCAGTATGTCAAAGAATGCAGCTTCCTATGAAAAACAGTGTGGTGTGGGCCGCAACCATTTTGACCGACAATTGCGGCTCCATTTGGCTTCTTCCAACATTAGTTACCTTTTCATCGATGCTTAGTCAAGAGGTGGATGATTCGATCAGAGTCGTATATTCCATGATGGAATCACTACGGGTCTCCTGGAGCCATGAAAAGAAATGCCGCATAAAAGGAAATCATTTTTGAAGGCACACGTTCTTGGTATATCTCTACTTGAAAAAACTCTCCTCTGCCATGGCCACCGCCTTTTTTTGTATGTTATAGTTTTGGGATTGTTGCGTGTTCTTCCTTCCTTCCTTCCTTTCTTTGAGAACTGGGGCTAGGATATTATATAATGATTATTTACAGTATTATTAGTACTTAATTAATCACGGAGACTACTATGATTTAGCCCATTGATATATTGCCAGGCTTTTGGCCCATAATGTTTTGATGAGACTATTATGATTTACATTACATTATTAGTACTTAATTAGTCGGGGTTACCACCGAGACTATTCAATACTTTCTCTAGATATACTGCCACGCTTTTGGCCCATATTTTTGAAGACTTTTTCAATGGGTTAACTGTGAATAGACCCACTACAATACTCTTCAACTGTGGATAGACGCCCTGTAGCTCTGTTTATCCTAATAGACCTCCTTCAGCATTGACGCATAAATAGAGCTATAGGAGATGTATCCACAATTGGGCAATAATACATAAGTTTATTCACAATTAAACCTTTCAATTGAGTCCTTTTGAGAAGTATCTATCTATCTAATACACTAAACCAAGGCCCTGAGATGCCACTTGGCAACTTCTTAGAATTTTATAATCCACATGATGCCACGAAGAATTTGATGGGCTATAAATTAAGGTTATAATAGGTCATTATTCGTTGTGGTATTAATTTTGGCCAGATCATGTAACGTTTGTGATGATCAATGCGAAATAAATCAATCTATCTAATATACTAAAACAAGGCCCTGAGATGCCACTTGGAAACTTCTTAAAATTTTAGCTATTTATCTTCCAATTTACCAATATCAAAGCAAGCTCAATAAAAGCTTCTAAATAAGGTCCTAACAGTTACACTGTGCAACTTTCTAAATTTTAGTATAGGTTATTGGTCGGTCACAATTGCACACTGCAATTTTCTAGAGTCAGGCTCTTAACCTTCCAATTTACCCTGTATCCTCCTTTCTAATTTCAAATTTAATCCTTAAATTCCTTCCATATATATGTGCCTTAATTTCCTTTCACATTCTTAACTCTTTTGAGGAGTGGACTAAAAAAAAAAATAGAGGAATCGATGTGTTTGTTAATCTCCTTCCATTCCTCAACCCTCTGTGAGATTTTGTATGTTTGGTTTATTTTTCTGAACTCAAAAGATTCTGTATGTTTGTTAATTTATTTATTTTTTATTTGTCTTTCTTTCTTTTTGTTTTTGGTTTTTCTCTAGAGAGAAGCAAAAGATGAGAAGAACACCAACGCGCAGAAGGAAGAGAGAAGAAAACGGACTGATTACTACATTAATGTGAAGCGAAAACTTTATTAGTGAAAATTTTGAGAGGAGGAAATTCCCGCAGCATGGCGCTGGGTATATCACTAGTTATTATTATTATTATTATTATTAAGGACGGCTGAGCACTGACGTGGCCTGCTACAATCCTTCCAAAAGTCATCGCAAACTGCCAATGAAATTGGAAAAAGAAAAAAGAAAACAAAAGAAAGAAACTCCTTACTCAAAAAGGGTTTGAAAAGATTTCAGGTGAGATTCGTAGGCGAGAGATGGGCCCCACGCGAACTTTGTAGTAGCGTGGATTCCTGAAATACCGCGAACAGGACAACAAACACGTCGGGTCCACGGACCTCTAGTGAGAATAACGAGAAATTTAAGAAAGAGGACTACCCTGAAAGAAAATGATCTTACCAAAGAAATTTGCAGCTGTATTGAGCATTACTTAGGATAACTTTGTTCATGATTCTACTATCTTGTTATATTTTATATTTTTTTTTAAAAAGAGATATGAATATGAAATTTGCAAAGAGTAGGAAAAAGAAATATTTGATAGCTAAAGTTATGGCTATTTTCACCATCTTCAGTTATAGTAAAATTTTAAGCACAATTTTATCAAATACCTTACTTGCTTTTAAAAGAAGTCACAATATATAATTTCCAGACAACTATTTTTTAATGAGTTATATAACTTATTTTTATAAGGATTTTATATCAGTAAGTTATCATAAGTTCCAGCAATACCAAACTAGCCAATCGACTAGTTAGTAGTTAACCAAGATGCAAACTATTAGTCAGAATGACTAGATAAGATTATGTTATTTTTCTTTTAAATCTATAATATGTACAGAATTCTAAAAACATCGAAGGATAGTTTTTTGAGATGGATTAAATGAAGAGTTATTTGTATTAGAGACTAATATCTAAATAACCCTATGGGGATAATGATTGTTTGGTAGCTGAAAAAAACCAAGAAAACATGTTTTGGAAACATATTTTCTATAAGGGTAATTGTACATTAGTCCCTTAAATCATCTTTAATTGTCAAACCATCTCCAAAATCTAAGTATTTGTCAATAAGTCCCTCATATCTTTAATTTTCTTGCCAAATTGTCCTTCCTTTAAAAAATCCGTTAAATATTTTAACTGTAGTTGGGTTGAGTCTTAGCCCAGGATGAAAATTTACCCAAGTGCCATTGAATGTTATAGGAGTTGAAGAGGAATGGATATAGTGAAAAAATTAAGTGATTATACAGCATTTAGAGGGGAATTGTGTCATTAAAATAGTTCAGATTTGAGTTTGGGGATGTATTGACCATTGAAGAAGAAGGGTTGCTAGGTTTTGGGTTGTGGGCCCGAGTATAAACCTATTAGCAAATGGTTTGTTGAGATTTAAATGATAAGTATTAAGTATGAGTAGGGTATTAATTGGAAGTGTGTGTATTTCCGTTACAGTTAACAGAAATTCACCTTGATTATTAATCAAACACCCTGTTTGGATGGAGGTAAATGGATGGAAGGGAATGTAAAATTTCAATTTTACTTTGTTTGGGAGTGCTTTTGCGGGGGTTAGAGGATAGAAGGGGATGTAAAATTTGGTCACTTTTGTTAATCTCCGATTTGGGCGGTAACCGGTGTAAATGAGAATGGGTGTTAAATTTTTCAATGTAAAAAGACAATTATACCCCTCCCACACTCAAATCAATGGCTGAGATACACTCTCGTTCAATGTAAAAAGACAATTATACCCCTCCCACACAAAGTTACTTCTGTTCCCCTTACTAAACTCCCAAACAACATTTTATCTTTTCACTTCAATTCCCTACATTTCCTTTCCGTTACTTAACTTTCCGTTCCTTTACTTAGTGAACTCCCAAACAGAGTGAAAGAGACATTTTGGCAAGAAAATTAAAATTTTGAGGGACTTCTTAGCAAATACTGAAACTTAAGGAACGTTTTGGCAATTAAAAATGATTTAAGGGACTAATATGTAATTACCCCTTCTACAATAATTTTCGGTGGTAGTCGGTAATCTTACCTCAACAGGAGCATCGAGAGTAAGCGCACCGCCTGTACCTTGTCGCGCTCCAGGCTCTCCATCCTCCTCCAATTAAAAGAAAGCTCATCAGCGTCAGTCAAAGGAGGAATCATCCAGAATCAAAACCCTAACAAATATCTCTTACTTCCAATGGCCGCCGCCGCATCGCGCGCGATCTTCTGCGATCTCTCCCCTCAAAAATCGCCGGCGAAACCTCCGAAATCACCGCCTATCCCTCGCCTTCAGGCGGCCGATCCGCCGGCGGGCGGCGGAGGGAAGATCATGCTGCAGCCTCGGCTCTGCACGTTGAGGTCGTACGGCCCCGGATCCCCCCGCGACGCCGTGATCCGACGGCTGGGGAGCGACGAAGGAGACGACGAGGCTTCGAATTTCTTCGCGTCGCTGGCGGATTATATAGAGAGCTCGAAGAAGAGCCAGGACTTCGAGATCGTCTCCGGTCGCCTCGCCATGGTGAGCAAATTTCAGAAAAGTACTCTGGTTGTTTTATAATTGCTGCGGAATGGGGGTTTTATATTAATAACATGTGCTTTGCACGAAAGCACACATATTTTGTTTTATATTTTTCAAAATATTTTTTTGTTAGCTGTAAAATAATAAAATAATTTGTATAGTAATATAAATTCTGAACAATTATTTTTTTAAATGAATAAATTGTACGATAAAACCGTGGATAAAGAACTGTATGATTAATTATTATAGTTTGGATAATTGTTATAATCTATTTATAATTTATTAAAATAGTTATAATATATTAAATAATTTCTTCTCTTTTAAATATAATAATATTATTATACAATAGCATAACTATAACACTATTAGTACATTTTAATTTCATAATTAGTTTATTACACTATTAGCAAGTAATTTACTAAATTGTATAATTATTAAATTACAGTGTAATTTATTAATTTAAAAAAATACTATTAAAATCATTATACTATTAATACTATTATAATTTACAATAAATACAAATTATTTTTCATACTATTATTATACTTTTAAAAGACTAATAAGATAAATGGTAACGGGTAGTTCTCTATAAGAGGTGAAAACCAAAGGCGCAGGGCATATGAATTTAGAATTTCAATGTTATTTGAAGATAAATTAGGGATAAATTTCAAATTTTCTATTAAATAACATAATTAAATAATAAAATAATAGTGTGACCAAAGGTTTTAAAAAAGTAAGGAAATGCATAATTAATAACAAGTTACATATACTTAGTGAATGATTAATTACAACTAAAGACATATTTGAGAATTATCTAACTTAAAAGGGTAAAAATGAAAATAAAATTTTTTGACAAGGCAGTCCTCTTTTATATATAGTATAGATATAGATATAGATATAGATATAAAGAAAGGATTATTATTTTATGTTTAGTAAATTTGAAAATTTTTGGGGTCTTAGTACTAAAATACTCAAACTTGTTAGAGGTATAGTAAAAATTAGTCTTTAAAAAATTAGGGACGGACACATGGCAATTTATTGAGATGTAAGGCTAACACTAAACCACTAATCTCTCTTTTATATGTAAAGAAAAGAAAATTAAAAATATAATTATTAAGATTTTTTAAATTATGGATAGTTATGATTTGATATGATTCTAAACATTTTATTGTGGCTAGATTTAATTTGATTATTAAGATTTTTTTTAATTAGAGATAGTTATGATTTGATTAGGATTCTAAATATTTTATTATTGATAGATTTAATTTGATTATTAAGATTTTTTTTAAATATGCGTAGTTATGAATTGATTAGGATTCTAAATATTTAATTATAGATGGATTTAATTTGATGAGCAATCTTAGTTGAATATAAGATTAGGTGTTTAGGATAAGGTGTGTCCACTTGCCGATTTTTTCAGCATAACACATGTCAATTGATGGGTAGACTTCAGAGAAAGATTATGATAATTGTTTCGGGTCTGTTATTTTGCAATTGACACATATTACAATAAAAAGATTACAATGAAATAAAAAATTTATATTTCTTTTGTGCTGATGGAGCGTCGATCTTGTACTTTGCTGACGGTCTGACTAAGATGATGGGTCTTTTGCTAATTGATTATCTCTAATCTCTCGGAAGATAGCGCAGTCTTCTCTGGATGAAGAGATATTAACAGATCTTTTTTCTCACAAGAACTGTTGATTAAGCTAGATGACCAGCTGAAGAGAACAAATCCTTTCTCACAAAGATTGTTGATCGGGCCAAATAATTAGCTGATGATAATGATTTATGAAGATCAATGAGAATGGAGGGGAGAGGGGCGTTTAGGCAAGGGAGCGTGTGAATCTCTCTCTCTCTCTCTCTCTCTCTCTCTCTCTCTCTCTCTCTCTCTCTCTCAATGGCAAAGAGTCTAGCCAAGATAATGTTATCCCCAAGGCCTTTCCGTTCCCCCCTTTCATGTTGATCGTGCCTATTTATAGGCTTAGGAGCATCAAGTGGGTGAGTTAGTGGGACTTAACCCCTCTTAAATTGGTGAGTTAATGATCATTAACTCTCCTTAATGGGTGAGTTAGTGGTCATTAACTCCCCTTAAATGGGTGAATTAGTGGGGTGAATCATTTCCTTAAAACTAGCTTTTGAAAATGGTTATGGGCGAGGTTCGCTAATAACGACCACGAGCAAAGTTCACCAATAATGGTTATGGGCGAGCTTCGTTGCGACTTCTGCGAGATTTGTAGGGGCTTGGGCGAGCTTTGCTTATAAGTTCAAATTTGACTCATAATCTGACTTGAACTCATTTATTGACTCAGCTGATTTGAGGACGCCATTCGACTCGGCCCAGAGTCTGTGATAATCACATTTTTATTATATTTTAACCATCATTATCTATCTTATTTAAAATAAATATGTTATTAATAACTTGTTTTACCTTAATTTGCAGGTTAATGAAGAATTAATGAATAAAAGCCCAAGAGAATTAAATTCCCTGATTTTCTACCATTTATTGGATTCGAAATATGAAGACAAAAAAGGCCTTAAAAAGCCTAAGGATCTATGAAGAAATCGGGTAAAGAAAATCAACAAAAATAAAAATCTGTTGCAAACCAATCAGTCGACGAACCAATTGGTCAACCGATTGTTTCGCAACAAAAATAGTTTCTGGTTGAGTTTTAATCCTTGTTCTCCAAGCAAAATCTAAGAGTTCTCATTCATTACTATAGGTTATAAATAAAGGTAGATTATGAGGGGTTTTGAGTCTGAACAATTTTGTAAAAACTCTATTTAGAGAGGAGGACTACTATTAATTGAGAAGACCTTCCAAAATTATAACTTTGTTGCAATTAATAAAAGAATTTTTTGCCACTTCATATTTTTCTTTTCTTCTTTTTATTTGTTAATGAAGATGAAGATGAAGATAGGAGATTTACTTTCAAGGGGCTAGAACCCTTTTGCAATGTAAGTTTTCTTTTTTTTTTTCTCTTTTATTTTTGCTTAGATATTCATATTTTAGGATTTTATTTTATTTTAGTAGATTAGATTTTATTTTGATGCCTTGTAGAGTAGATTTACTTTCATGTCTTTGTTATTATATTATTTTCGTACATTTTTATTTTGTAGTATAGATTTACTTTCTTGTATTTTTCTTTTTGTAGTTAGATTTATTTTTATGTTCATAGTTTAGAGCTTTATTTGTTTGTTCTCATTCTTACTTTTGTAGTTAGTTTTTATTTTTCTTGTATTTATTCACTTTATTTCATACTCTTTAGTTTAGATTTTATCTCTTTATTTCCCAAAATGAGTAATTAGAATCTTGTAGAAAGCCTAGAATTGTATGAAACTAGTTTGATTTCTTGTATAATTTGAGAATTGCTCTCTTATACCCAAAATGATCTTGCTTAGGATAATCAACTAGAGAACTATTTGGTATAAGAAGAATTTGACAATTTATACTTATCTTGAGTGGTTTGATGGGTTATGCTCAAGAATTCTAAAATTGATATCTAGTTGTTGTTCTTTTCATGAATGTTAATTTTGCTTGGATGATAATTTGATAGGTTATGCTTTCTTTAAGTGGTTTGATAGTCTGTGCTTAATAAATCTAAAGTAAAATATGATAAAAAGAGAATAGTCCTTAAATTCTAAGTGAAATTGACTAATGGATTTAATTTTAGTTTCCTCATATCTCTAATTGATTTCCTCCATCTTATACTTTTGTGATTTTCCTCTTTATTCTTGATTTCCCTTTATTTGTTTCTTATATTCCTCTAATTTCTTCTCCCCTCTTAATCTAGTTTTATTTTATTTGTAAATAATCACACACATTCTCTTTATCTCACCACATTGTCACTCTTAATTGTTCACACACAACTTAGGAATCAATTTGGGTTATTTCCTATAGACCTTCCTCGTGGGATCGATATTTTTTATACTAACTTGATAGTTGTGCACTTGTAACTTTATTTTATTTATTTTCTATCAAATTTTTAGCGCCGTTACTGGGGAAGGTATTTGTAATTAGAATTTTTCTATTTTGGTTCTTTAATTTGTGTGTTTTAGTATGAAGGAACAACTTTGAAGGAGAGAGTTGAAGATCAGAGAGAAGATTTGCTTGAAAATAAAAAGGATCTTTCTAGTGTTTTCAATTTCACCCTCTACTTAGGCTTTTCACATTAGAGACAATTAGGAGCTAATAAAAACAAAATAAAAAAATTCTTTTGTCGACTCTAATAAAATCCACCCTCCACTTAAACAACTACTAATAAGATAATAAAATCCACCCTCCACCCTAATAAAATCTCACTTTTGTTTGTATGTTTGTTGACCCTAATTTAAAAAAAGAATATATTTTCCTTTTTTCATCCTTTGTAGTTGTTTTTTAATTCCTAGGGTTACATTACATATAGTTAGTAGGAATTCACCCAAGTGATTTGAGCATCTTGATTTGACATGCACTTGAAAGTACTCTTAAGAACAATACCTCTAAATCAAGATAAGGTGAGGCATTTCAAGCCCTTTCCTTAGCCCACAAATCACTAATTCTTCACTACACAAAACCAAGTCTTTTAAAACTCATTAAACATTGGCTCCTAAGGACTCGAGCCCATTAAGGAACAAGAAATCCTTAAGTGAACCGGTTTAACTTTACTTGAATTCATTGGTGTCTAAGGTAAGGTTTAGATGTACTTAATTAGTCTATGACCTCCCTATAGTACTATCCTTACCTAGCTAACTGACTGAGTAAACTTCAATCTTTTCACTCAATGAGTTTTTGGTTAGGAGCCGGTCTAGTTGAATCTAGGCTTAACCCTAGAATTAAGGGTGATTATTTCAAAGTGGTTGAACTTGATTTGTTTTAGTTAGGTTTTTCTTTTTATACTTCTTTTCTTCTCTCATTAATCTTTTAGATCTTTTAGTTTTTTCTTAAAAAAGAAAAAAACTAAACTAACTTTTGTTTTGCTTAGAACTTTTCTTAAAAAATATTTAAAAAAAGAATTTATTTTGGTGTATGCAAGTTTGGATTAATGATAATACCGATCATTTAATCTATGTTGAACCAATTTTCGAGACTAAGCCAATGGAAAATCCTAATCCACCCGTTCTTCAAGACATATATTATCCCGAAGAAGAGAATAAGTTAAAGCCGAGTTTTGAGGAAATTTTTGGTGTGGAGCTGAAGATATTAGAGGAAATAGAATTAGAACAGGTCTTTCAGAACGAAGGAACTGAGTTAGATACATGTTTCTCTGATCTTAGCTTTGAAAAACTTTTCACTAATGAGCTTAGGTTTCTAGAAAATATAGAACAATCAAATTTTCATACATCAACCATGAGTCTTGGATTTTTTAGAAATTTGTAAAGAAGAACTCGCTGTGTTAAGACAAATTTTCATTAGTGAGAAACTTGAGTTCAAATCTGAGACTTGTTTTTTTGCTTGATCAACATCAGAAATTCAAAATGCATAACATAATTCATACCTACCTTCAAATGCAGCAGAAATTATTAAATACTTTAGAGTGTACTGAATATAGGCACATTTTTGAATTCATTATTTTAGACTTTTTTAAAATTTGGTGTAGAATTTTTAGCAACAGGGTATGATTTGATGTAGAGTATGAGTTTTTTATTTTTAATCTATCATTCTTCATCTTTACTTTTTGTCTCATAATAATAAGAATAATAAACAGAATGTATTCTTCTCTCATTTGAGAGTTTCTTGTTCTTTTGAGGGGGAACAAAGAAAAACAAAGAAGAAGAAAAAATGAAAAAAGGATATGAAAAAAAAATAATGAAAAAAAGAGAAAAAGAAGAAAAATTTTGACTTCATCCTTCTCATACCAATGGTAATTACAGTTTTTTATCGTTATTCTAGATTAACCAAATAAATGTAAGTACTTCATTTTTTTATCTGCTTTACTTTGTGCATCGTAGAGTTTGCATGGAGGACAATGTAAAATTTAGGTGTAGGGGTAGGGACTAGTCATTTTTTTCTCTTTATTTTATCATTTTTTCTTCTTTTCTCTTCTTCATATTTTTCTTTTCTTGCCTTTTTCATAAAAAATTGTCACATGCCAACTTAATGGAGTTAATTAATAATTGATCTATTTGATAAACTTTAAATTTTCTAATTCTTAGTTAGTTTTATACTTAAGTTAGCCTTTTATGATAACTCTAAATAAATTTATTAAGAAATAATTTTAAAAGTAGTATACTTCACTAAAGTCTTAACTTAGACTTTTAATTAAAGTAATGAAATTTTTTTCATGCTTAGCTTAGAGTAAAAAATAAATTTTCAAGTCGCCTTGTTCTAAATGTTTTTTCAAGACACACACACACACACACACACACACACACACACACACACACACACACACACACACACACATATATATTTTAAAAAAACTAACTTTGCAAAAGAAGAGTGCCAAAAATGGGTACCAATAAAAATTCTCTTGAACTCCAAGGTGGTTCTATCTTACTAAGCTTGAGTTGACTGAGTGATTAAGCCTGAGGAGTATTTTCATGCTTAATGACCTAAGCCCAATCGGGTTGAGATTCATTGGCCTAAAACTCATTAAATAGTCACTTAGAAAGCCCGATAAAGTAGACCAAATTCACCAAGGAACAAAGAGTGTAAAAAAAAGAAAAAATACTAACAATTTTTTTATTCATAGTTATTTTTTAATATACGTTCTTGAAAAAATAAATTGATTAAGAGACTTGAAAATTGTTTAAAATAAAGAGTTAGCATGTTCTTTTTGAAACTTTTAATTAAATTTCTAAGTTAGACTTCATTTCGTATAATTATAATGAAAAGATTTTCTAAAAGATTTACTTTGGATTTATACATAAAAATATTTTCTTGAGTAAAAACTAGATATAATTGATTGTTTAAACGCATTAAGTAAATTAATTATTCACTAGCTTCTTTAAATTGACAAGTTGATTGAATTTTGTGGGTATATTCACTGTAAACCCTCACAAGACTACAACTCATCCTCTACATCTCATCCTCTAGGGTAACCTAGGGATTTAAATGATTGTTGTATGCGCTAAATATAACCGCGATTCCTGCGAAAGTGATTTAGGATTTTTTTTTCTTTCTTTCCTTTTTATTTTCCTTCTTTGCTAGAAGACTAGTAAAAGTTTGCTAGAAGACCAGTAAAAGTTTAGATGAAGGGTATTTGATAATCATATTTTTATTACATGTATAAACCCTCATTATCTATCTTTTTTAAAATAAATATGTCACTCATAACCTGTTTTATCTTAATTTGCAGGTTAATGAAGAATTAATGAATAAAAGCACACAAAAAATTAAATTTTCTAAATTTCTACCATTTATTGAAGTCCAAATATGAAGACAAAAGCAGGCACAAAAATGCCAAAGGATCCATGAAAAAATCGGGTCAAGAAATTAACAAAAATGAAAATATGTTGCCAACCAATCGATCAGCCAACTAATTGGCCAACCAATTGGCTCGCAACAGAAACAATTTCTGGCTGAGATTTAATCCTTGTTCTCTAAGTAAAATCTAAGGGTTCTCATTTATTGTTGTTGGCTATAAATAGACGTAGATTATGAGGAGTTTGAGTGTGAAAAAGTTCGTAAAAACTCTATTTAGAGAGGAGTGTTACTCTTAATTGAGAATGCTTTCCAAAATTGTAACTTTGCTACAATTAATAAAGTTTTTTTTGCATCTTTAGATTTTTCTTTTCTTCTCTTTATTTATTGGTGAAGATGAAGATAAAGATAGGAGATTTGTTTTCAAGGAGCTAGACTCTCTTGCAATGTAAGTTTTCCTTTTTCTCTTTTATTTTTGCTTTGATATTCATGTTTTAGGATTTTATTTTCTTTTGGCAGATCAGATCTATTTTGATGCCATGTAGAGTAGATTTACTTCCATATTTTTATTTTTATATTATTTTTTTATATTTTTATTTCGTAGTATAGATTTACTTTCTTGTATTTCTCTTTTTGTAGTTTGATTTATTTTATGTTCATAATTTAGATCTTTATTTATTTATTCTTATTCTTACTTTTGTAGTTAGTTTTTATTTTTCTTATTTTTTTATTCTCTTTCTTTCATACTATCTAGTTTAGATTTTATCTCTTTATTTCCCAAAAAGTGTAACTAGAATCTTGTAGGAATTCTAGAATTTTATGAAACTAGTTTAATTTCTTTTATAATTTATGAATTGCTCTCTTGCGCCCCAAATGATCATGCTTAGGATAATATACCAGAGAACTAATTGGTAGAAGAAAAATTAGATAATTTATGCTTATCTTGAATGGTTTGATAGGTTACACTTATGAATTCTAGAATTAATATCTAGTTGTTGCTCTTTTCATGAATTTTAATTTTACTTGGATGCTAATTTGATAGGTTATGTTAAGTGGTTTGATAGTCTACGCTTTATAAATCTAAAATAAAATATGATAAAAAGAGAATATTTTATGAATTCTAAGTGAAATTGACTAGTGGATTCAATTCTAGATTCCTCAAATCTCTAATTAATTTCTTCCATCTTTTACTTTTGTGATTTTCCTCTTTATTCTTGATTTCCCTTTATTTGTTTCTTATTTTCCTCTAATTTCTTCTCCCCTCTTAATCTAGTTTTATTTTATTTACAAATAATCACACCCACGTTCTTTATCTCTCCACATTGTCACTCTTAATTGTCCACGCATAGCTAAGGAATCAATTTGGATTATTACCTACAACACCTTCCTCGTGGGATCGATATTTTTTATACTATAACTTGATAGTTGTGCACTTGCAACTTTATTTTATTTATTTCCTATTAGTCCGAAATAGAGACGCCTTTTGGCTAGGACTCAAAGTCTGACTTGAAGACCCCTTTTGACTCGGCCTTGAGTCCGAATTAGAGACGCTTTTCAACTTGGACTCAGAATCTGACTTGAGGATGCCTTTTGACTTGGCCCTGAGTTTGATCTGAGGACGCCTTTTGACTCAACCCTGAGTTCGGATTGGAGATGCCTTTCAACTTAGACTCAGAATCTGACTTGAGGATGCCTTTTGACTCGGCCTTGAGTCCGACTTGAGGATTGACTCGGACTCAGGTCCTCTTTGACTTGGATGTACCTATGTTTGCATGTGATCCAAGTGAACTTCGTTGTAGCTTACCACAGGGTGATGCTTGAGCCTATTTGAAATGTTTAGCCCATGGGTGTTCACTTCTTAGATTCGGACTCAACGTTGGTCTAATAGAGTATATTTTAACTATCTACAAGACCCCTCCCTCCCAAAGTTTTCAAAATCCTACTTTTGGCTTGTAACAGGGTTGAAAATACTTTAGATAGCTAGAGGTGTACTGTTGAACATAGCTTGAGTCGTCTTGCTTAGGTTAGAACTTGTTCTCATTTGTCTACCTAGTTGTTAGAGGTGTACTATTGAGCGTGGCTTCCTTTGCTATAGATTCATCTTAGTTGAATGCTTGGTTGCATTTTGAAGTGCTTGTTGTTGAGATTTCATCCAATTCTGTGTTTGGAACCCATATTTGGAGCGAAGCTACGAGAGCGTAACCGAATATTTGCATAGTTGCTGGACTGTGGTCAAATGTTGGCGTAGCTATTGAAGCATAGCTAGATCTTGGCGTAACTACTGGAGCATAGCCAGATATTGGCATAACTGTTGGAGTGTAGAGGAATGTTTACATAGCTGTTGGAGCTTAGCCGAATGTTTAATCATAGTTTATACTCGTATGTAGCTGGAGTATTCCATCATCTCAACTGAGCTAGGGAGATTCATGGTGTCCACAATTTAGGCTCTTGTGTAGTTGGAACATAGAAAATAGTTTATACTCATGTACTTGTTGGAGCCTATACAGTTTAAGCTCTTCAGTCGTTAGAGCATGGAGAAGCACTTTATACTTATATACTCATCAGAGTGTAGGGAGCAGTTTAACCTCATATACTAGTCGGATGTTAGGAAGCAGTTTAACCTCATAATACTATTAGAGGTTTGGAAATAGTTTAACCTCATAATCCCATTGGAGCTTAGGAGAGATCGACAGAGCAGTAATATCAACTAGTTGACAGAATCAATGGTGTAATGTTAACGTATCAAGTTTTTAGAATTAGTACTATTTAGATGTGTATTGTTAACA
>JBAKGM010000200.1:4369741-4387177 GCA_037177215.1 Asparagus racemosus | reverse complement strand
ATAATGACAACTCACTTTCCTCTCATCTATTTTCTTAGTTTTAAGAATGAACCAAACACAAGAAATTGATTTTCCTTTTTTTTTTAGCAAACCAGACATAAGAAAATAAGTTTTCTTTAAAAATCACTCATGTCATCGAATAATATAGTGACAACTCATCTCTTTTCTACTTCTAAGAAGTGAACCAAACACAAGAAAGCATCCAACTGTAGAAAATATGTTTCCTTTACTTCACTGTATGGATCAAACATCAAAAAGTCTAGTTATTCTCGCAGCCGCCACGTGCAGTTGTGGCCACACTGCAGCACGCAGCTAGCTAAAACGGCTGGCAGATTTTTGCAGCGAAAATTTATACAGCGGAGTTAATTGGGCCAACCACATGCTTGGCTGACACCTGCTCCTTTCGTTTCATCATTCACATGGTCTACTTATATCCATAAGTTTTCATTACTGCATAGAGAAAAAAAGTGGTCCTCAACAGCATTGAAGAGGCTTGAATATAACAAACTAAATGTAGGATGGAGTGCGTTTCGCAACTCTAGGAATAAGTTTTGATAGGTACAATCTTGGACCACCTCTTATACGATCCAATTCTATCTTAGTTAAGCAAAAACTAATTCAAACTCAATCTTCTTTTGGAATTGTCAAATACACTCTTAGGATTAAAAAGAGGAAATGTTAAGTCTCCTCTCAAACTTTTTTTTTTTCCTTTGGGTAGAATGATGGAGGGGAAGCACTTAAAAACAAAAACAAACTAAAATTTAAAAACATCGTAATCAGACGACACCATTCAAGGTCATTTCTTACCTGTAATGTCCTAATCAATAAACTCTCAAATTCCATATGCCAAACTTTGCGAGAAAGTCTATCACTTGGTTCGCTTCTTTGTAAAAGTGTTGTGCCTGATTGTGTCATGCCCTTTTCAAAACTCTAGGATCTTAGCGATGATATTGTAGTGAGGATCATCATTTCTCTACAATTATTTTCTACGTTTCTGATGGTAGTCCAGTTTTAGTCTATGGCGTCTTTGGGTTGTGATATTGGCAGCTTGATGACATGAGATTCTCTACATTCTTGATTGTAGTAAAACTATACACTTCTTTAATAACCTCTCTTTGTTCTGCGAATCTCATGAATGATATAAAGTAAATATAAATATAAGTATATAAAAAGTGACGTAGTTGTGAGGTCCATTGGATAAGCCAATATTATTAATGCACTTTAGTAATTGTAGGTGTTTCCCACAATCAATGAATTTGATTAAATAAATGTTTCCAAAATCAATAATTTTGCGAATTCTAAAAAGGTATATACGGTAGAATTGTAAATATAAAAACTGGAGTAACAAACTAGACCATCAACATACTAAGTATAAATACTGTTTAAATACGTGACACATCAGCAAAACACCATTCATATAACCAGGTTAGTTTACTCTAAACTCAGGAGTGAGCTTTTTGTATCCTAATGCAATAATCCATTAATTCTGTATATACATGGCACCTTCCAAATTTGTCACTCAAATGATGACCATGATCCAAATCTCCAATTATGACACCAAAATAAAAACCAAATCCGATCGCCACCCCAAATATGGGCCCACCTAGTCCAAAAAGAAACCCACCTTTGTTAAGATCACTAGACAAAGCCCACAGTTTCCGCCAACCAGACCGCATCGCCGACAACACTACTCTTCAAATCATAAAGGACCAGAACTATACCGGTGGGACCCAGTGATACCTAAAAATCACCTATTTCCGTGGCACGTGGCAAATGGTAGTCCAGTCAAAATCGATGGTCGAACCTAAATGAAACGGGATTAAGAAACTGCAGTTTTACAATTTGTTTGGACCAGTGGGTGCCAAGTGCAAAGAGCCGTTTTCTGGGTGAATAGGTGTAAAATGGGCATTTAAAACTTCTGAAGTAAAAATATATGAATTTTTATTATAATATGTTAAATGTTAACTACTATATAATAATGATATTTAATAATACTGTATTAGAAAATATTATTGTAATATTTTACTATCTTACGTTATAATATAATTTAATTAAGATATATTATATTACACTTATAATATAATTAACGTACATAAAATATTTAATAAATGAATCCAAAATTATCCCATTTTCCCTCAAAATGGGGTATGATTACTTCAAATTCAAGAAAGGGGCAAATTTTGGAGATTGAGACGAAAACCTTGTACGAAAATGAAATATGAGATAATTTTGGGAAAAGTGGAGTAATTGTGCTAACTCTATTGTCACGCTAAATAACACTATAAGATAAAATCTCAGTTTCATTATCTCAATGAATAATACCATAACGTAAAGACTGAAAAGCTTGGAAAGGGCGACAAAACCACAATATGCGACTCACCGTAGGTTGAAATGCATATTTACTGATTTGCCCTTTAAGAACTTGGAAAAAATAGGAGCTCGACGGTGAGGTGAGATGATCCAGCTTGAAGCCATAGGCTCCTACGTTCCGGCATCTGTACTGCTTCGCGCATCCAAGGAAGCCACTAACTTGAATTATTGGTGGGCCCAACGCCTTTAACAAGTGCGAGAGAGAAGATCGAAGAAAGGTTTTTCCTCGGGTACTGTGTCAGCAAGATCAACAGATGATGTCCCCTCGCTCATCATCTTCCACGGGCCAACGTGATTCATTGATTTACAGTGCATCAACAACAAGGGAGTGTTTAGCTCACTAGTTTTATAGAAAATTTTTGAGAAATTGTCTGATAGTGACACTTTTATAAATAAAATTTTTCTATATATTTTTTTTATAAACTGTGTTTAGTTTAAAAATTTTTTCTATGAAGTAGAGAAAAGAGGGGTATTTTATAGAAAACAACTTCGAGGACTGAAATGGCTAAGAAATCTGATAAAACTAATTAAAAAATAATAAACTTCTACCCGTACCCAATTTTCCACCCTCAATTACATTTCTCGTGACCGATTGAGAGCGAAAAGATTGCATCCGAGTCGCATAAAAGCTATTATCCATTTATATAACAACACCTCCAAAGTTCGGGGTGGTTAGCTACAACACCTCGAAATAACCCAGTGTTTTCTCTTCAATTAAGTTAGTTCAGGCCAGGCCCTAAGAGTGGTGATCTGCAACGCTCCACAAAAGTCAGGGGGTTTTCCGAAAACTAACCCTATAAAAAACCACCAACAAAAATTGACGCCGTTACTTGACGGAGCTAAGTCAACGGCGCGATTAGTTAAAAGCGCTCCTCTTTTACCGCTCTCGCACCCCCACTTTCTTTTAAAACCTACACTTTGCTTTTATCCGCTTCCCTAAACTGGATTTAATGAAGTTTTGAGATCCGTCGTCTTCATTTTTGAGAGAGAGAGAGAGAGAGAGAGAGCGTGTCGTTTTTTGAGAGAGGGAGAGCGAGAGAGAGAGAGAGAGTGAAAGGATCCTCAAATTCTTGTGGTTCGATGAGAAAGGGATCTCGATCTCGACGCGTCTAAGGTGAGCGAGATCTCGCTATTTTACTTTTGAATCGATTTTCCCCCCTTTTATTGAGGTTTTTTTTTTTGGGGCGGAGATCTGTGAATTTAGTCGTTATATCGCTAGGGTTTTAGAATTGGTCAGTATAATGTGGCAATAAATGAAGAATTAAGCTTCCATATTTTTTTAAGAATTTAGGGAGGTTAATGGATAGGGGGCGATGTTTTTTTCTTCTTCTTTTTTTTTTTTGTTCAAAAGGTTTGAACTTGCAATCTTCTGTATAGGAAGTTCTTTCTTTTAGTGGAATTTTGGGGATTTCTTGAGAATTAAATTGAAAGAAGCGATTTTCGAGAGTATTCAGAATGGTTTTTTTTTGTATTATTAGGGTTTTCCAAAGTTTCGGTTTGATTATTTGCAACAAAAAGATAATTTTTCCTGCTTAATCGGACGCCATCTTTTTCCTATATGTTTATTAATTATGATTTTATTTTTGCCAACAATATCACTTTTATGCAACCTGCTTTTGTTAAAATTAGAATCCCTCTCTTTTTAGAGTCTTTGTATTCCCTCTTTCCACCTATTAAACAAGCATTTGTGCTTATTTTAAGGTAGCCTTATCATGAAAAATATGATCTTTATGCTCCTTATTTGTTTTTATACTTCCTCTCTGAAGCACACGAGTTAGTTTTTTGGGGAGAGGGTATGAACTTTGAAAACGTTGATGCGAGTTTAACATAGCCCTTCAGGAATCTGTAATGATTTCTATGTGCAAGCTGGGCGACTATTAATTATGTGTGTGATTGCAATTGATTCCAATTTATTATCTTTGGATTGGCTTATAACTAATTGGGTTAATCTATTTGTGCCCAAGTTGGGACTAATTTAATTTGCTGTTATTGCAAAGCATTATTTTTAAATTTTAATTATTTGGGATCCAGTCCATAGTATTGGTACTTTGGGCATATTTTATGCGTATGAATTGATTGTCATCTTGCTGTTTGCGTGCAAATTGCAGCTTCGCAGTGGTAGTCTCCCATTTATTTTATTTTATTTTATTTTATTTTATTTTTGGTTGTGTTGGGGGGATAAACCTTGGCCTATAAAATTCTAGTTAGAAGTGAGGTTTTCCATTTTGTACTCATTCCACTACCGGCCATAATAAGTTTTTTCTCATTCTGCAGGGAGTGATGAACTATCTCTAGTGCATCTCTTCTCCCTAGCTTAGGAAGACTTTTTTCAAATGGCAATCTAGAGTGAAGTCTTGAGGAAGATACAAATATTAATTTGCTAATAAAATCTTTTTATTAATTTGCATCTTTTTTGATTAAATTATGAGATGTCATTCTCTAATTTCTCTTTTTCTTCTTCTTTCTTTGGCTTGTTTCTGATGCATTTTGTATGTTCAATCCAGAGGCTTTCGTGACCTTCATCCTGATTTTGTAAAGTTCTGCTTGAGTGTGATCTTGGGGTTTAATCCTGGCTTTCTCTGCTACTGTATTCTGTTACCGTGTAGATGTCCTTCCGTAGTATTGTTCGTGATGTGCGAGATGGCTTTGGGAGTTTATCAAGAAGGAGCTTTGAGGTGAAGCTCTCAGGCCATCACAGGGGGAAATCCCAGGGATCTTTGTATGAACTGCATGATGATCCACCTGTCGTCCAGCAGAGCCGATGGGCTAATCTTCCACCGGAGCTGCTTCGTGATGTGATTAAGAGGTTGGAAGCAAGTGAAGGCACATGGCCTTCACGCAAGCATGTTGTTGCTTGTGCTGCTGTATGCAGAGCATGGAGGGAGACGTGCAAAGAAATTGTTAGAAGTCCCGAGTTATCTGGAAAGCTCACGTTCCCCGTGTCTCTGAAACAGGTATAATTTTATAAATCTTTAATGTTTATTTGGTTTGCTTTTCTTAGCCACACTGAATTTTGCCTGTTATTTGTTTCGTTAATGATTAAGAAGGACTTGGTTGGAAATAATTAAGAAGGACTTGGTTGGAAGTAATTAAGAAGGATGTGGTTATAGTTAGCTTAACTGAGGAGATGACCCATAATAGAACGGAATGGAAGAATAGGATTCATGTAGCTGACCCCAAACACTTGGGATAGAGGCTTTGTTGTTGTTGTTGTTGTTATGTGTTTCATTAATGATGATTGTCAGAATTTCATATGCTATGCTTTGAAGTTGTATATTCTGAAATTTCTCTTACTTCTTGCAGCCTGGGTCTCGAGATGCAACCATCCAATGCTTCATAAAGAGGGACAAGTCTAAAATGACTTACCATCTCTACCTTTGTCTTAGCCCTGGTAAGCTAGCTTTCCGTCACTTGAAGTTGTTCGTAAAGTTTAGTCCAGTCACTTATATATGATCATCAACTATAGGAGTCTGTCAGTTGTTTTTATGATAAAACTATCTTTGAAACACTCACGGTCTCTGATATGAAAGTTGTCCATATTTTAGTGGCCTTAGTAATTAGTTTGACGATTTGCTGCTTTGAGAATGCTGTTCTGCTCATCAGCAATCCCTGTTTCCATTGCCTTTAAACAAAAACGGTACGATATGGATAAATGTGCTTCAATTGAAGTGTGCTTTGCTATAAATTCTGTCTTTCTTCCTTCTCATTTTTTTTATCATAGTTTCCTCAACATGATTTGGGCATGTACCTTTTTGTGATATTTCAATATTAGCAAATGCTTTCACGATCATCCTGTGTTGGTTGTCCCTATATTACTCGTTATTTGCTGATTAAATATTTTCCCACCTTCTAGCGGTACTCGTTGAGAATGGAAAGTTCCTCCTATCAGCCAAAAGAAACCGTCGCACTACTTGCACCGAGTACATAATCTCCATGGATGCTGACAACATTTCAAGATCAAGCAGCAACTACATGGGCAAATTGAGGTAATAAATTTTCTCAGAACCCTGAATCTTATCTTCGGATGACACGAAGCTCCAATTTAATTCTTCTTATTGCAATCAGGTCAAATTTCCTTGGTACAAAGTTCGTTGTTTACGACACGCAGCCCCCCTATAATGGCACTGCTGCCCTTTGCCCTCCAGGGAGGTCAAGCCGCCGATTCTACTCCAGAAAAGTTTCGCCAAAGATACCGTCGGGCAGCTATAGTATAGCCGAGATTGCCTATGAGCTCAACGTTCTCGGCTCACGTGGCCCTCGCAGGATGTATTGTCTCATGAGCTCCATCCCTGCCTCAGCCTTAGAGCCTGGAGGCTCAGTCCCTGGCCAACCCGAACACTTGATCCCTTCATCTCTCGACGACTCCTTTCGCTCTTCATCTTCAATGATGTTTGATCGATCCATGGATTTCAGTAGCTCGCGCTTCTCTGACATTGGAGGAAGCAGTTCAATAGTCCGCGAGAACGGAGAGCAATCAGAGAGGAAAGCAAAGCCACTGATTTTGAAGAACAAAGCTCCGAGGTGGCACGAGCAGCTGCAGTGCTGGTGTTTGAACTTTAGGGGTCGGGTGACCGTTGCCTCGGTCAAGAACTTCCAGCTGATTGCGTTGACCGAGCAACCAGCTGCCGGAACTCCAGTGCCTTCGTCGCAGCCTGCAGCTCCTCCACCGCCAGACCACGATAAGATTTTACTGCAGTTTGGGAAGGTAGCAAAGGACATGTTCACGATGGATTATCGGTACCCATTGTCTGCTTTCCAGGCGTTTGCTATTTGCTTGAGCAGCTTTGACACCAAGTTGGCTTGTGAATAGTTATTGATCAGTTTGAGTTACTTGTTGGAATGTAAGGGTGGAAAGAAAAATGTATGTTGTTGTTTGCTGTCTAATTTATGTTGGGTTTTGCTGAATATGTTGGATCAGTTGTGTATTCTGTGACTACGTTGTTCAGCTGTTCTCTCCTGGTAGGTGATTGATAATGATGATTTGGTTGTTGAAAAATCACTTTGGAGTTGATTTTCTTTGTGTTCTTGGTGGTAATATTTGAAGCGTTTTGGTGTCTTATCTATTCAATTTTGCACGATTTTCTATCTCAAGTGATCTGCAGAAAATAAAAAAAAAGGTATATTTTCTTGCCCATAAATCCTATGTAGACGAAAATTATGGTGCGCTTGGGCTTTTGGTCCTTCCCGGTTGTTGACAGTGTATCAGTTTGTGATCTAAAATCGATTGTGTAAGTTTTCGCAAGCATGAGCTCATCAAAAGGGAGAAAATATTGTAAAACTTCATTTTGTGCCATAATTTTTCATTATTATGTAACCTTGCATGATGTAAAGACATCCCGAAACGTTCATGTTCATTTCCCCATTGGCATTTTCAAGGCCCTGTTAAATGAGTTTCAATTCATGATGTCTTTTCAGCAAATGAGCCGACAAGGGTGATGCATTGTTCTATATTTAGGGGCTGTTTGGTTCAAAAAAAAAGAAAAAAGGATTAGGATTAGAATTTGAAATTTATTTTATAGATTCCAAATCTATAAAGTTGAGACTCAAATCCGAGTTGATATCTCCGATTTTGAAATCCAGAAAATACACCTCCAAAAACACCTTTATAGATAACCAAATCTATAAATTTTGGTAATCCAAACATTGTATAAGGATTTAGTTAGATTTCGTTATTTACGATTCTACCCCTATCAGAGCCAAATCCTAATCCTAATCTATAAAATTGACCAACCAAACAGCCCCATAGTATAGAGAGTCCATCCGCATCTGCTCTTTTTATTTATTGCATTGATAGACAGATGTTACACTAATGAACAGTAGAGATATGTCAGGTTGCATCATTTTATTACCCTCTATGTGTGATTCTATAAATGTCACTTTGTAAAAAGTTGATGGTAAAAATAGTGGGTAACTATCAGAAAACCCCCTCTTAACTTTGGATGATTAACAGAAAAACTCCCTTAACTTTCAAAATATCGGAAAACCCTCCTATGTATAGGGATTATCACAAAACCCCTATTTAACTTTTAGATTTTATCAGAAAACCCCCTTTAACTTTGAGAATCCCTCTAAATTAGGAGGTTTTCTAATATAATCTCAAAGTTAAAGTGGATTTTCTAATAACCCCTTAACTTAAGGGGGTTTTCTGATATTGAAAGTTAAGAGGGTTTCCTGATAATCTTCTAAAGTTAATGGGGTTTTATGATATTTAGCCTAAAATAGTAAAAGCTAGACAGGGAAGCAGCTTGCACTTGGGTGCTTCCCTCTAAGCTCAGGCCTCTTTCTTCTTTGAACTTGGTCTCATTTTTGAAACAAGGATCCAAAGTCTCATATGTGGGGCATCATAGCATTAGGGAAAGATGAAAGGACAATATAGCGTTTCACTGATAGTACGGTTTGCGGGCTTTCAAATGGACTTTGATAGGATGGGGATTCTTCAGGAATCTTTTAATATTATACGCTATCTTTTTGATGATTTCAGACTACAGACTACTTCAAAACGAAATTTGGTGATTTTTTCAGCAACTATTGACCCTTATGAGATATGGGTCACCCTATTAATATAGCTTCGCACGGTGCCTTAATACCGGAGAAACGATAGAATCCTACATATCTTTAACTGCAACTTCATACCGACTAACTTGAAAGAAATAAATCTTCTTGTCTACATTGAAGCTATAAACAATTCTGCTAAAAATGCCAGAGCTCATTAATTATGCTAGTCTGGATTCATAATGAAACGAAAGGATCCACAACTTAATTGAATCATGAGTTCAAACATGTGTAATCTTGCTAATCAGTCTGGATTCATATTAATACAAAACTGAAGAACTTTGATTGAGTTACGAGTCCGATTATACTTACCTATCTCTGCATCTAACCATCATTTTAATACCGATAAAATCCACCTCCTATCTTTACCATCCCAAATCATCATACTTGAATTCAGTTCATGAAAGATACTCTGACAGATATCCTTGTTGGGCTAGGACCTATCGAAGCCTAACTGAACGTCAACCTTTTTAGTATATACTGAGACAATACAATGTCATAATAATTCACAATCAAACCAAATCACATCGGAGCAAGTGTGACGAGAACACCCAAAGAAATCTTTGAAAGCACATTAACGGAAGGATTTTTCAGATATTAGTCCCTTAAGTCATCAATAATTGCATATTAGTCCCTCAAATCTTGAAATTTCATATTAGTTCCTCAATTATAGGGTATTGCAAAATAGTCCTTCAAGTTAAATCACATTAGATTTCAGAAGAATATCCTATCAAATCTAACGGTTAGAGGGAAAGTGACCATTCTATCCCTTTATTATGTTCCCCAACTCATTTCTTAATGCGTTTAAACCCACTACCTGCTTAAAAAAAAAAAATCCAAATCCACTTGATTTCTTCTTCTCCAATGGTTAGAAAAGAATCCTAACTCAAAGTTGAGCTTCACAAAGATTTGAAACATAATAAGAAAGAAGGATATTTTAGTAATTACAGATATTATGTTAGGAGTTAACCCCGCTATAGTTAAGTTTTTTTTAACTAAAAAACTAACGAAGAGACCACTTTGCAACCTTATAGGATTTGAGTAGGGATATCAAGTGGGTGGGTTATAAACGGGTGGGCATATTTGTGCTCATTTGGGTAGGCACCTTTGCGCTTATTTGTCCATTTATGACTGATTTAGCTTTTGATAATGGGTTGGTCTTTGTCGACCCATTTAATAAATGGATCACCCATTTACCCATTTAGATATTTAGCTAGTATTTGATGTATTCTCATACAATCAATATTAAGGACTATGAATTAAATAGAAACCACCCTAAAATTTTAAAACTTATAACTTGAAATTTCAAAAGAAACAAGATGAAATGACGTGGTAGAAATTTCAAAACTAAAAAACAATAAAAAAAATCAAAAATTTACAAATAATACCCTCAAAGTTCTAAAAATTGTAAAAAAAAAATCAAAACTTCAAAATTGTAAAAAGTACCCTAAAATTTCAAAACTTATAACCAACACATGAAACTTAGAAATAACCAGCAACCCCTTGTAAAATTGAAATTTATAAAAAGACCCTCAAAGCTTTTAAAATTATAAAAAAACCCTCAAAAGTTCAAATTAAAAAAACACTCTGAATTTTCAAAACTTTTACTCAACCCATAAAATCTAGAAATTACCAGCGACCCTTGAAAATTTAAAATTTGCAAAAAATACCCTCAATTTCAAAAATGATAAAAAAACACCATCAAAAGTTCATCATTGCAAAAACAATCCTAAAATTTCAAAACTTACAACCAACAAACATGAAATCTTAAAATTATCAGCAACCCCTAAACATTTAAATTTTGTAAATAACACCCTCAAAATTTTAAAATTTCAAAATTGCAAAAAATACACTCTAATGTTCACTACTGCAAAAAACTTTCTGAAATTTCAAAAATTAATTACAGAGCATGAAATCTAGAAATTACCAGTAGGCTCCTGAAAATAAAAAAATTTGCATAAAAGACCCTAAAGTTTATAAAATTGTAAAATAACACCCTCAAAAGTTCAAACATACAAAAAACTCCCTAAAATTTCAAAACTTCACCCAGCACACATGAATTCGAGAAATTACCAGTAGGATGTCGAAAATCTGGATTTTTCCATAAAACAACCTAAAGTTTAAAAATTGAAAAACAACCCCTCAGAAGTTCAAAATTGCATAAAAATAATGAAACTTCAAAACTTATAACCAACACACAAGAAATCTGGAGATTACCATCAGCCCCCTAAAAATAATTTGAACTTTAAGTGTGTTTTTTGTAATGTTTAAAACTTTGAGGTGTTTTCACAAATTTTAGAGTTTCAAAGGCCTGGTAATTTTCAGATTTCATGTGTTGGAATTAAGTTTTGAAAATTTAGGGAGTTGTTTCAAACAAGGAACTATTGAAATTGGTGTTTTGTAATTATTAAAAATTTGAGGGTGTTATGTACAAATTTCAAATTTTCAGGGGCAGCTGATAATTTTCAGATTTCATGTTTGTTGATCCATTTAACTAAATGTGTGGGTTTGGGTGATCCATTTAGTAGGTGGGTATAGATGGATAAATGACTTTGGGTTTGAAGGACTAGTATGCAATTTTAAAGATTTGAAGGACTAATATGCAATTATTGAAGATTTAAGAGACTAATATCTAAAAAAAAGAGCCTGTAATTACTCCTATAAATCATATTCATATGGTATATCTGAAGAATTCTCCAATCCCCTCTAGATCCAAGAATCGCTCGTATAATTGGTGTGTACATAAGGTACAATTGTATAATCCCTCAATCGCCTCTAGATCCAAGAATCACTCCTCAACCTACTCCTGTAATTATCTTTGGTTCATTATATAATGAGAATGCATACATTAAACACGTTGTGTTGGCCAAACTTGTAATATGCCTGTTTTCTATTAGCAGAATACTATTATCATTATAGACTATTGAATATAAATCGGTAAATTCATAAATTGGACAGCATGAGTTTAGAAACCTATAAGTGTTAGAATGTTAGTCTACCTATGCTTAGATTAAGGCAATTAATCAAGCTATAGTGGCCACAATAACCATTAGCATGAAACCCTAATCACCCATGGTCTTGAACCTCAACTAAAGCTAATCCAAGTGATTAAACCCATTACAAATACCATATAATTATCTTATTATTAAATTTTGGGTAGTCTTGGTTAGTGAAGAGGGAAATTTGCAACTAAATCTCACAACTTTTCGCTTCTTACACTTTCTCCTAGTCATGGCCAAGCTATATGTACCTTCCACCTCACCAATCCATTCATTCTTTCTTTCTCATTCAAAAGAGCTCTGTAGCTCTCTCTCCCTTCTTTCTTCCTTGGCCAGCCATGATCAGCCCTAAACTCTGCAAAAATTTCACCACTAATCCTCTCTCAAGCTCTATCTCTCTAATTGAAGAAGAAGAAGCAAGGAGAAGGTGAAATTTCAAGAAGGCTTAGGAAAGGAGTAGTTTAAGACAACTTCTAGGTATATATTCCAAACCCTCTTCATAATGCAAGCAAACAAGTTTACATCTAAGATTTTAGAATCTTTATCCATTTCATGATCATTCATGTAAGATATCATGTTTGCATGCAAGTATAAATATAGATTTCATACTATCTTCCATAAGGATCATGTCTTTAAGCACGCAAGGGCTAAATAGGGCTATTTTATTAAGTAAAAAAAATGATCTTTCACAATTTTATACTCTCTAATATTGAACTCATAAATTTTGGCTCTGGTTGATGGCTTGGATAGAATGCACATATGAATGTAAGCTTGCATGTTGGTTTTTAAAACTTGAATTTCGTGTAGAAAACTTTCAGCAGAACACCCTAGTAGTATTTTGGGGATAAATCCCACTATACTTGTTGAAATCTAGTAAACTTTCTGTTTTAGAAACTAGACTCATGTATATTTCAATTTAATATTATTTGGACTAATTTGGATGTAATTTACTAGTATATATCTATGGTTAACCTCAGTACATGTGACCAAGATGGACAGCTTGACCCGTCATGGTTGAATTCCTTTTATCTCTGCCTATGTTTAGGATAAGATAATAAGGATCATTAATTAGAAATTAGACTTATCATAGTCCTTTCAATAAGAAATTTATTAAATTTGGATATATTTTTGCTGATCAAAATTAGTAAGAAACTCAAGGCTTGTAACATGAAAATTGTATGATGTTACATGTAGACAACTACGTACCTCTGATGCCATATCCCCATACTCATTGTACACTTCCTCAATTGAATTGATGATCTAAAAAGTGGATTCATATATTAACATTTTGACTCTCATTTTATTGAATTCGGACATTGTTTGGACTCTCAAATAATCGCGTGTATCTTCTAATGCGAGCTGTACTCTAGTTTGTGCATGTCATGTATCTGTGTATATAACTTTGTCTCTGGTAACCTAATTGATGTCAAACCTAATGTTTTAGGAAGTAGACTCATATACAAGTAAAATGATCCTATGCTTACACAATTTGGACCTTATTTAGCTAACCATTTTTCCATCACAAATTATGACACAAACTACTGACCTATTCATTCTTGATCATGCATTGCATATAGCGTCATGTGCATCTTTATCAAGCATGTATATAACCTAGTTTTGTAGACCCTTACGTAGATGTACGTCTACGTATATATAGGAGCGACCCTCTTGGAACTATTTGATGGTGCCGAAGAGTTCATCACAAAAAGTAGGTAACATTTCCTTGTTCCCTCTCAATCTTTTGAGAGTTTGGTTGGTTATTTTCTTGAAAGTCTTATGAGTTAAAAATTTGATACTCAGTTGTATATCTTATTGCTTCCATAAAATCCTATTTAAATTACTTCATGCATGGACTATTTATCGATTGCTTAACTATTGCTATATCGTTATTTATTCATTATGGTACTATGCTATTGAAATTCCATGAATGATTATGTTATGATAATTCGTCTTGCTGCAATGACTCTATTGTTGAGAATGATACTATTCTTTCATTTGTTGACTTATTAATACTCTATATTCATGGATTATACCCTATGTGAAGTAAGCTTTACCGGTGGGTGGTAAAGGAAAATGGGTCTCGTGGGGACAATGCGCTGTGTGACGATGATCACCGGGGAGTGTATACATGAAGGCATGCATGGTTTATTGATATATCTCATGATTGGAGAAACTTAAAATCCTAAATATTAGAGTTTAGTTATTTGTTATTGACATCCGTTATTTCATTTCAATCGATGATCATATTGTGAGCATGGGTAGCATATTGCTAATATCTATTCGGTTTAATTTTAAATGTCTATATGTAGTCCTTCCAATCTTCCCTTATGTTTGTACCCTAGATTTTTATGATTGCCTATGGCGCCATAGGCTCACCCCTATTATTTCTGCATCCATCCGCAGGTCGCAATCTAACTAAGGGCAAGGGGATCGCAAACCCCGACGAAGAGGACTAGCTCCTATCTTAGCCGGAGTAGAAGTAATTTTGTGCTTAACTTTTGTAGTACTTTTGAGTAGTTGGGCATGTAATAATGTATACTATAGCTGATCATCAGACTATGTGGTGTAATATTGTTCCCTTTAGCTTTTTTGCTATTCAAGTATTCCGTACACTCTGCTGTCAACCTTGTGAATCTGGATGTTTAATATATTTCCACTACTTTGATTCTGCTTTTTAGTATTTTTGTTTACTATAGGAGTGTATATAAAAATTAAGCAGGTCGACCCACCCTATTGCTGTCGGGTCATGCCCAATTTTTATGTACCTCCTAGGCCCCACCTCAATATATTTGGGAGGGGGCATTACAGAGTAGTCTAATAGCACAGGCTGGCACCTTAACAGTCCTATGTAGAACACCAAGGGAACATTGGATTAGATAGAGTCGGTGTAGGTAGTAGAGAGATTACACTTGCATAGCAATCATGTCTTGCACATATAAATTATAGATATACTTAGTATCTTTCATTAGCTGATGGATGGATTTTGGCAAACATGACAGATGTGTATTCATTCAATTCAAGATCAGAGGGGTCCGCTAACAGCAGAGATAGATGGGCAGCTTGCTCAGACGATTGGGGGTACAATTCTGATGAGTTTTGACCCGGGAGAGGCCATTGTTGATAGCATAGAACCATCCCTGGTGGGCCACCAAACGAGGGGCAAACAGACGAGAAATGTAGAGCTGGAGGATCTAGAGGAGGAGGATTCGAAGGAGGATCTTATGAAGGAGGATCCGTAGGAAGGGCCTATGGAGGAGGAGCCTATAGTGGAAGAGCTCGTATAGGATGAGATCCTAGAGGAGGTATCTTTTGCATAGGAGTGTGAGGTGGAGGAGATTAGTCTGGATGGTAGTGAGTCCCCGTCGAGCAAGGACTTAGGGGATATCAGGAGAAAACTAGTGGCCCTCAGACTAAGGAACTTCGCAGAACTGGTAGAGACTGCGTTTGAAATTGAGAAGGACTAATTAGAGTACCAAGAAATTCACAACAATGAGTAGAACTTAGCAAAATGCCTAAGAACTAATGGAGGCCCCACAAATGATAAGTCATCATCAAACTAGCTTAGAAGTTAGGCGACAACAAAAATCCCATTTTGTCGTGATCGAGTTGACCAGTCGAACAAGTCATCAACCTGCTCCAGATGTGGTAATCATCACTCAAAATATTGCAGACTTCACCGTGGATGCTATGAGCGTGGTTACCCTGGACATTTCATGAGAGGATACCCCACCTTGAATGATCAACCCATAACAGAGCGAACATTGGAATGAAACAACACTACTTGAGCTAACACCTCACAACAATCAAACACTCCACTGTGGAAGTCTCACTCTCAACAGAGTTTGCAGCAAAACTAGAGGAATCAAAGAAGAGTCTTTACTCTAAAAAAGAAGGATGCTCAAGCAGCACCATCTGTGGTGGAAGGTACACTTCCCATATGTTCATTCACTGCTCATGCACTTTTTGACCCTATATCTACACACACTTTTGTATTACCTTACTTTGCTAGGAATTTTACCAATTCATAAAAACTATTAAGTAGTGAGTTAATTATCTCTACACCTATGGGTGATAGTCTCCCTGCATCATATGCCAACAAGAATTTTAGAGTTTTAGTGGGTGATCATACCATGAATGCAGATTTAATATGCCTAGATATGTCAGATTTTGATGTTATCCTAGGAATAGATTGGTTAGGATCACATCATGCTATTGTAGACTATTTGAGAAAATTGATAAAGTTTAACCATAAGAAAGTACGAGTTTTATTTTCCAAGGGGAGAGTAGAAGACCACTCACACACCTAATCTCATTTATGAATCCTACTAAACTGTTGAGACATGAATGTAGTGGATATTTGGCTTGTGTGATGAGTGGCTAATTGAATGAGAAAGAGCTATTCGAGATACTTATTGTGAGAGATTACCCAGATGTATTTTAGGAAGACTTGCCAGGATTGCCACCAGACCGAGCAATAGAGTTTGCCATAGACTTGGTCCCAGGGGCCACCCCTATATCTAGGGCCCCTTATAGATTGACACCTCCTGAGATGAAGGAACTGAAGGAGCAACTTCAGGAGTTATTGGATAAATGATTCATCAGACCCTACGCGTCTCCATGAGGAGCACCGGTCTTATTTATGAATAAGAAAGATGGGAGTATGAGACTTTGTATAGACTACAGAGAGTTGAATAGAATGACAGTTAAGAATAAGTACTCACTCCTCAGGATAGATAATAGTTAAGAATAAATACTCGCTTCTCAGGATAGATGATCTATTTGATCAGCTCTAAGGAGCTCAATATTTTTCCAAGATCGACTTGAGGTCAGGGTACCATCAATTGAATATATAACCCTAGAACATACCGAGGACTGCATTTAGGACTCAGTATGGTCACTATGACTGGTGATGCCATTTGGACTGACTAATACACCAGCTGCATTTATAGATTTGATGAATCAGATATTACAGCCATACTTGGATCAATTTATCATAATCTTTATTGATGACATCTTGATTTATTCTAAGAGTTTCAAGTAGGATGAAGAACATCTGAAAATTGTATTGTAGACTTTGAGAGAGAAGCCGTTGCATGTAAAGTTTAAGAAGTGTAAATTTTAGTTGGAGAAAGTGATATTTTTGGGGCATGTGATCACTAGAGGTGGGATAGATGTGGACCCAGTGAAGGTTGAAGCTATTGTGAACTGGCCACATCCCATCTCGGTGACAGAGATTCATGTAGGATCTGATTTGATCACACTAAAACACTAGAGGGGGGGGGGTGAATAGTGTTCTTTTAAAAATTATGCAAAGTAGATTATAATTTGCATGAAAGATAGCACTAAATACTGAAAATCACAATCACAAACATAAAGATTTTATATTGGTTCCACCTCCCTGGTGTACATCCAGTCCCTAAGCAAATCCCGCTTGAGAATTCCACTATGATTTTGAAAACACTTACAAAATCAAAAGCAAACCTGACCAATTTGTAAGCCCATGCAAATTGCAACA
>JBAKGM010000200.1:4343214-4356239 GCA_037177215.1 Asparagus racemosus | reverse complement strand
CACCGGTTAGGAGAAGTGATGCGATAATAGTTGATGGAGTTAGGAGATCTAGAGGTAGACCTAAGATGACTTGGTTAAAAGTAATTAAGAAGGATATGATTAGAGCTAACTTAACGGAAGAGATGACCCACAACAGAGTGGAATGGAAGTATAGGATTCATGTAGCTGATCCCAAACATTTGGGATAAAGGCTTGGTGGTGGTTGTTGTTGCTGTTGTTGTTGTTGTTGTTGTTGTATTTTGGGCTCGCCACACCCTGTATACATTTGTAAATTTTTACATTTATGATAAAAAAATAATAGATACTAATAACATTATAAAAATTGATACAATCTGGTGGTCTAAATTGTTAGACATTGTGGAGAAAAATAATCGATATAAACTTCAAGATATGTATAATTAAAGCAAGTAGCTTTTAACGATTAGTTTAAAGAAACATGATCATGTAGCATTACCGCCTAAAACAGAAAACCTAACAAAATAAGCCTCTATTCTCAATAAATAGAAATAATAATTTTAATAAAATAGCGTCAAATTTAAGTAGGCACGCTATCTCATCATACCTTAATTCTCAATTGTTTGACAATGAGAGGGTTGTATCCAGAGAAACGACTTTCAAGGATTAGGTAATCAAAGAATAAAACCCATCTTTGTATAGGTTACAAGTAAAAGCTATTAGTATTCCTAATTATAACATAAAGAAGTATGACAAAAGGTAAACTCTTCAGATTCTATAACAATTATTTTAATTACCCCTGAAATAAAAACTACAATTTAAAATGTAATTTAAAATGTAACTTATGATTCAAGTATGCTTAATGCATGCACTAATGGCATTTTAATCATGCATAATGCATGCACTAAAGGCATTTTAAGTTGACACGTGTTGATGTATGGATCACACAGTCAAAATGGGTTTGAGGTTGAAGATGACGGGGATCCGCTCTCTCCCTCGAATATCTAGCTCTGAGTTGGGCTGTTCTTCCCTCCTGCACAGGTAGAACCCCGTGAGAGGACGGGGCTTATTTCCCTCGTTGTACCTTCAACGATCAAGTCAGTAAGTGAGCTTGAGTGAAGGAAAAAATGAACAGTAAGAGTTTTTAATTGCAAAGTGCAGGGGGAGAGAAAAATGACGTACCTTTGCTTTGAGAATAGTTTCTCTCTTTGTAGGAATGAGGGATGGGCAATTTGGTCACTTTTGCATTAGTTTTACACATGGCAGCTTATGTGTGGATAGAGCCACTATTGATTTGTTGTGAGGTATGGGGAGTGGTTACAAAAGCCATGTGGCCTGTACAGCGCCATTAATTGTGATGTTGACTTGTTGTTGGCGCGGGGCTCAAGGCCGATCATCACAGCAAGAAGTTACTGCAACACTCGTATCAGGGTACTGCAGCAGCCAAGTCAGCCTACTGTAGCAGGACGGCTAGTAACGCCTTCCGCGTTGGCCGACACTGTAGCAGCCTGGCGAGGGTACAGTAGCAGCGAGCCGACCTATTGTAGCAAGACGACTAGGAACGCCTTTCGCGTCGGCCTGTACTGTAGCAGGCTAACTGTAGCAGGACGACCAGTAACGCCTTTCGCGTCAGCCGGTACTGTAGTAGTCGGCATTGTATCAGTCAGCTGAGGTACTGTAGCAGGTTAGTCGGCTTACTGTAGCATGACGACTAGTAACGGCTTTCGCATCGGACGGTATTATAGTAGTCGGTACTGTAGCAGTCGGCCGAGTGCCAAATACTTGGAGAAGGTCGGTTAAGACCGTCTTTCGGTCCTAAATTCACATGTGAGGTGGCACCCATTGATTTTCACATAGAGATTAAAAAAAATCCTTTTAGGGTACCAACAACACGTTACTTGCAAAATAAAACGCGTAGTAGTATTAGTTTGACATATGCATTATATCAATTATCTATATATTCTATATTTATTATAATATTTATATTTACTATATTCAGCATGCAATTTATATGTATTGAATGAGAACGAGACTTTATATGCAATTAATTATAGATAAAATTGGAAAATATTAAAATTAGAGGGGCAAACAAGAAATTCAAATGTTTTAACACTTGAATCCTCCATGTAGTATAGATTGGTGAGTAGCTTGAAATTTTCTATATCATATTATATGATATAGAATTATTTATTCTTCCACCAATTCATCTAGCAGCATGAGGCGTCTAAGGAATAGCAAGAAGATAAAGAAACCTAAAATACAAAACACTTATTTTTTTAGTACCCAAGGTTTGAATAATATGCGCAAAGCCATATTATTATATTCTCATGTTTCCCCAAAAGAATGAGATCGCTCTGCTACGTAGCCTCCACGATAGAGGGTCCGTAGCAGCGGGCAATGCTACTTCCATGATGAGATGTACCAAAGCTGAACAGACCCAACAAGCCTGCTAAGCTTTACAATTATATACCGTAAATCTTTCACAAAGCCCAAAAGGGATATTTCTCGAGCTAACCTGTTCATAAACGAACTACAGCATGTTTGATCAAACAGAAACATTTGAAAAATTACATCTTTACACAAAAAATACACATATGTACCATACAATATCAAAAGTTCATAAAGAACACAACACTTATTCTCAGCATCTCTCTACACACTATCGACGCGAGCAACATGTCTAAAGTACCGAGTTAATACATATCTCAGGCCCTCTCAGGGCTTGACTATCGAGCTCTTACGACTACACTCATGTCTTACATCAATTTTGGTCACACATTTAAAGTGTATATGTTGCAGGTGGCCACATGGGATCTTGATGAATGAAAGAAAACCCAGGCCTTAACCATTTCTCTTCATTTACACAAGGGGAATGATAAATGCCCTACCACTGCATACTGTGTGTTCTTCGAAGAGGACGCAATGGCTTCCTCTGCTCTGTGATTGGGATCAGACTTTCCGACAGCTGAAATATTAACCAAAGCTGTTAGACTTAAGATTTATCTACAAAGTCTACTATTCGTAGAAAATGTTAAGAATTGACTTGTCAAGATTTTCAAAAGAACATGGGGTTTTTAACTAGTCACTGTTGTAAATAGCGGTGCATAGCACCGCTATAGTGGTTTTCATAGCATTAGCGCTGGCTACCGCTATGCTATTAGCGAAAGCAGTAGCAAATACCGATATTTGCTCATGATTGCGAGCCATAGCGGGTTTTAGCGGTTCAAAGCGCTATTCAACGCTTTTCACCGCTAAAAATCTCTCTCTCTCTCTCTCTCTCTCTCTCTCTCTCTCTCTCCTGCCCGTCTTTGAGTCGCAGCCACAAAAGGGAAAAAAACCCTAGCCGCCGATCTCTCCCTCACTCTCCAGTGCTTCCTACCCCTCTCCGGTGCTCCCTCCCAACACCTCCACCATCTCCAAAGCTCTCTCCACCACCCCCACCATCTCCATCTCCGGTACTCCCCCCACCATCTCCGGTACTCCCTCCACCACCTCCAATGCTCCACCATCTCTGAAGCTCTCTCCACTAGCAACACTTACCGCTATTTGACTATGTGCTAGTTTCCGCTATTTTGCCGCTATAGGCGCAAATATCCTTAGAGGTACTTCACTGCTACGTGATGCTATCCGTTATCCATAACCTTGACTAGAGTATATACATTCTTCTCAGTGAAGGACGAAAGGGGGCATTGAACAGATAATCATACTAACAAAAAGCATATCCTTGCCAAATTGCATCGAAAGATAAACCTATTGTTAGCATTCAGTGTTAATTAATGTTGAGTTGGCCATGAAAACTATGGAAAGATGGGTCCAACATATACTAATATCAGTTATATGCACTGAATCATAAAAGAAATCCAAAAAAATGTTGAGCCTGTGCTTGATGTAAATGGCTTCCTCAGGTGGATTAGTAATCTGAGGCAAAAAATTAAAGAAAAACGAGAAAAGCTCAAAACTCATGAACAGCTGAAGTATCATGTGTTATAGATAGCAAATCCATGTTGTTCACCAAAAATAACGTAAAAAAATACAAAACCACAATAAAAACAACTGTTTAACCTACCAGCAGAAACTCAAACCTGAACCTATTAAATGATCGGTCTGCAGAAGTATTACTGTCACCTGCTGACTAGATCCACTTTGAGAAACATAAAAGGAAAAAGAAACAGAACCTTGTGATCATCAAAGATAACAAATTTAAATAAAATAGCAAGGTGAAATATGAATCGTGTGACTTAAAGTATCCAAATTTTATAACTTGGGCCTGTGCCTGGACCAAATAAGGATGCTGCGACATTGGAAAACAGGAAAGAGGAAAATGACGCAAATAATCTGGAATGGAACAAAGGGATAAAGAACAATTGATATATTCCCCCATTATGAACTCTCAAATTCAACCTTTTGACTTCTGTTCAGAAACAGGGTTAGGAGTCAGTAGATATAATCACCATAAAACCCATTGCACCAGCAATTTACCAAGAGATACCTAATCATATATCTTAAAGAGTATCAAGGAAAACGTCTCAGGAAAAACATAAGCAGTCAACTCCCAAGAAAATTGGATAACCAAATAAAATACAAGAATAAAGAAATATGAAGACAACTGTACCATCCATAAACATAAGCCCCAAACTAATGCTTGGAACTTTAGGGAACACTTTCATATGGTCAAAAAGATTTTCAACGAATTGTAATCCACCACAGTTGGAGACAGTACATAGTACTTAGTGAATGTAAAAAACCCACAATTATCTTAAATTATACTAGGACTTGGCACAAGAAATGCATGTGCACACCGAAGGAGTCAGTCGCATGATTAAGTCCATATACGTGTAATGCACAATGCAACAGCCGGACCCAGGCTCAGATTATTTAATACTGGGAGCAGTGCGGACCTTTCTTAGTTTTGAATTCTAAATAATCTAACTCCAATATTGCTACTGTGCAGTATAACAGCCAACTAAAATGCGGGAATAACAAATAAAGTGGGTGCCCCATGTTTGAGCAAGTGAAATAGCATTCATGGGGAAGGTTGACATCCAACACCTTTCTAGTTCTAATAGTAAATATGTTGTGTTAGTACCCATATGCTAGAAATAGTAGCAGCTGATATGAAAGTAAAGAATAATCATCACAAGCAATGCAGCAGAAAACCAAATTGGTTACCTGCTTAAGCCTCTTCCTGTTTCTTTCCTCCTGCAATGTGAAATCATTGGAAGCATAGGTCAGAGAAGCAATCAGATAACTATTTCTTTCAAACTCAAAATAGACAACTCCAGAAGTAATTTTTTTTGGGTAACTATTATGAAACCCCCTTCATGTTTGACAGTTTATTATGAAACCCCCTAACGTTATTGTTTTTCATTACAAAAACACCATGTTGTTAAAAAGTTGATAAAATCCATTTATCTTCGAAAAATACCCTCTTCTTCTTGCTCTTAACATACTTTCTCTTTCTCCCAATGCAAGGCATAGATTAAAAACTAAAAGTTACATCAAAGAGAGGCTAAAATCAAAGAATTGAGGAGATTACCTTGATCTTCAATTAATTTTCTCTTTGTTAATGGCCGTAGTTACTTGGGTTTGATGTGAAGAGAGGAAAGATAGGTTTTGCAATAGTTTGAGGAAGAAGAGAAGCTTTATTGAGGGGTGTTTTAGAGAAAAAGGCAGAAATTAAATAGGTTGCAACAATTTGTTTAACAGCAGCGGTGTTGTGATGAAACAAATAGCATTAGGGGGTTTCATAATAAACTGTCAAACGTGGGGGTTTCATAACTATTACACAATCTTTTTTGTAAAAAAACATTTGGATTGTAGAATAATGTTCTTGTGCATAGTTTATCTAAAATATGTACGAAGCTATGTTGCACGAATACAGGTGCGAGTGCGGACACGAACACGGGTGCGGATACAGGACTGAGGACACAACAAAACTGTAAAAGTTAGGACACGGTGACACAGCTATATACATACATATTAAAATTAATAATCTATATGAGGTCGATATTGTTTTTCATTCACATGTTATGAGAACTAAAAACATTATACTATTTTTATGTTTCTTTTATGAGTAGATCATAAATTGAAAAACCCTCGTTTTTGAACTAGATACCCCTATGACTCTTTAAAAGCATACTTATGAACTAGGTATGTGCTAAAACGTACTAGTCCCGTGTCCAACGAGTTGCATAAATTTCAGGTGAAGTGTAAAATATACGTTCAAGAAGTGTGTCACGAGTTTTTTAAACTAAAACATGTGTTATATAATTAAGCGCATGTCTACATAAATGTGTATATATATATACATATTCAAGAAGTGTTCAAGGAATATCCGACACGGACACACATGCAGGAAGTGTTAGACACAAATATGGGAGCCTAGATGAAGTGTCCATGTAACCTCGGTATGAAGTTTCTTTTATTCAATATGATGATTTCACAAAAATATCACAATGTGACAATTTGTGGCGTATCTTGCTGTCATTGAAAATTAGAAGGAAATAAAACTCAAAAGATGGGAAGAAATATCAAGCTTCATTACGAAATTCAAGAAGACCCGCACCTAATACAACATTAAGCCTTTAGGCATAAACATGACATAATACACTCTTTAAACAAAGAACTTACCCTCAATCTATCAAATTCTGTCCTTCATAAACATCAGAAATTTTGTGGAAACAAACAAAATAGTAACTAGAGTTGTACACAGTTGCAGGGAGCATAAAAGTTGCATAACATTCAGTAAGATCAAAAGTAACATTTGTTAACACCAAAACTAACACTAAAATCATAATGCAAATTGTCATTACATTCTCCATGAATTTCTAGCATAAAATGATCAAAATTCAAGCGAAGCCACTACCTGATGTCTCAATAGCTGAGCATTCTCCTCTTCAAGCTGTGTCACTAAAGACTCTAGCTCTGCAGTATAAGCCTGGAAATTAACACACCATCCATAGTTAGAAACTTAACTAACTTTTGAACCTTCCAGGATAGTACCCCAACTTTCATCATCACATGTGCTTCATATTAGTCTTCAGATGTCAATTTGATCATAATCTAATAAGAAATTCAAATATTTTATAAATTATTCACAACAACTTATTCATACAACGTTCACAATTCATATAAACACTGCTTGAACACTGCTGAACCATAATGTCATATTCATCCGCATTGGCTAACAACAACAGGGTAGACACTTGAATGTGGTGAGAATCACCCATACAAGGTTGTAATGTACAAAACAGATTGGTATCTGTCAACACGAACAGGTACATCAAGATACAAAAGGGTTGAGAGAACACCCAGATAGAAGATGCTGGAGATATTTTAGAGATACAACTATGGCACACTATTCCATACTGGATTCAGATCCCATGAAACGACCCAAATACCCTTCATCCTATTATTCCTCTATTCCCTCTAAGAGGCTCCCATCCAATGAACGCTTTGTCCCTCATTCCTCTATATGTGTTTCTATGCTATTTAAGTGTAGCAGTTCACGTTTTTCACTACATTTTAATACAATTATTCTCACGACCCACGGTTTTTTTGCAGTCCCCGGAAAAAAGGAAATTGCTAGGCGATATGTTCTGGGAATTTAAAAATGACAATGCAAAATAAGTAAATCATGGTTATCAAGGAGTTAAATCTGTCCATTATTGTTGCACAATATTAATTATTAGCTAAATTGATTAATTAGCTTAAGTAATACCATAACTAACGCAATCTTATATGTATGGCATGCTCGTATATTCTTAACCCTTTAAATAAATTACCAATGGAACTAATTACTTTCATGGCTATGTATCTCTCCCTCCCTCCCACACCCGCACTTAAATATTAATCTCTCCTTGACTATTCATACCTAGCCTTATGACAACATCCCCCCTCACCCCCCGGCCAAAAAAAAAAAGAAACTAGCACACTGCTTCCCCATTAAAATACTGAACCAATCACGTCTCTTCTCCTCAATTTAGTTTTCCTCTTTCAAAACTGAGTCAACAAATAGCACCACCAGCCCCCATTCTTCTCTCCAGTCAATTCATACAGGCCATCACAAGATCCTAACGCTTTTCCCCTTCAAATTTCTATAGCAACAACTGCAGGCCAGCAGCGTAGAAAGAGCAGCTACAATTGTAACATTCAGAGCAGTGGCATCCAGCAGGGCCACCAGAAGCAGTGGTTTCTCAGCCTCGCATGATTCCACTCGTAAGTGAGGTGAATATCGGGCATCCCTCATATTTGGGTTTACTTGCTCTTAATAATATCCAATATATAAGACAAAAGTTTTGATGATTAAACTCATAAATTTGCCAGATAATGATATTAGGTGAGGTTCCATGGTGGAGTTTGTTTTCTTGCTACGTAAGCATTAATGCATTATTGCATATAATGATGGCAGAATAAGTGACATTATGTGGGTTCATCAATATGGAAGCTTGTGAAAATTGAAATTGGGATGGAAAGTTAGATTTTGATTCATGCTAATCAAATTGAGATTCGTACGTGCACTAATCTCATACAACTTATGGCTTGATATCTAAAATAGTCTATTTATTCATTTTTCATAATCACTGTGTGAGATCATGAAATTCATATATTAACCTATTTTTAAGTTCCTATTAGCCACACTCACTAGAGTATGTAGTGCATGTTAATTGTACCCTTCGAAGAACATCACTACAAGCCTATACTCACATAACCCGACTAATGTGAGAGACTAGTGGTAGTCACGGCACGGGATTTGATGTCAAATGATTGAAACTAAGTTCCTGGAACTTATTTGGGTCGAACACTTTGCCTTGAAATTAGGATGTATCAGAACAGGTTAGAAATTTTGGCAGAGTCACTTCATCAGATTTTCCCTCATCACTCACCCTATTTGATTTTCCCTCGTTACTCACCCTATTATGGCTTTGCCCTTAAGAGTCATAGGGTGAAATTTTGATGTGATGTATCCATTGGAATAAGCTGGAGGTGGGAATAGATAGTATGAATATGGCTACCCCGTACTGAATATCGTTATTCTCATCAGAATAAAGCCAGAGTCATATGAGTAAAATACTTGATGGTTGATAGCAAACAATAGTATGTGTAAAGGCTAAAAAGTGTGGTTGGGGATGGTTAAGCATACGTATATGATAGTGATGGGTGATGACGTCCATGATACATAGAGATAGGTGGGAATCTGCGGAGTGTGTATAAATGCACCAATGTAAATGTGAAAGAGCGATAGTGAGGAGCCAAATCTGAGACAAGGCTAAACTAGACTAGAGAATTGACTTTGATATATTATATAAATGACTAAGATGATCGCAAACAGTCTGGATAGGGGATTGATATGGAATATCATATGTAGAATTCGGTATGTAGAATTCGGTAAGCATGTGGGTCTAAGTTGCACGGGTACGGGTATGGATGCGGATACGGGACATGATTAATTTGTAAAAGGTAGGAAACGGGGACATGGCTAAAACCAATGTTTTAAAAAGCTCCCGCCTAGGCCTAGGCGGTACCTAAACTGCCTGACAGGTCTTGGGAGTACCTAGGGCACGGAGACGGCTTACGCGGACTGCACTGCTAAGGTCTTGGTCATCATTTCCTCCGTTGCCGCCTCCACACCCTCTAACCTCCTCCAAACTTCTCCAGCCGCCTCCACCGACTACGAACACCTCCTCCAACCACTCCAACCTTAAGCAAAACCTCCTCCATCACCATTTAAACAATAAAGATCTCCTCCTAAGCTTAGTGCCCAAGAGGTAGGCACCAGTTTGGCATCTAGGGATGCCTAGAGCTTTTGATAACAATGATTGTAATTAAAAAATAAAAAATAAGAAAACATCTAGGCCCTGTTTAGGCTCCCGCCTAGGCGCCGGGTCTATATCCTTGGCTGAAACTCATGGGATATAATCATAGTTCTGAGCTACACATGTAAATGATCCTTTCAAATCGTATTCCTTAAGGCCGAAATGAACTTAAACCTTATCCAACAAGTTATATGTATATACACACACGTACACATATATCTATACATATACATAAACATATATGTATGTGTGTACACACACATATATGTATATATCTATACACAGACACACACGTGTGTGTATCCAACAAGTGTATGACAAGTGTTTTAAATTAAACATGCATAATATAATTGAGTAAATATTTGAAAAAATATTCATATATTTAAGGAGTGTCCAAAAGGTGTCGTGTATAGGTACGTTACGTGTCGGTACAGGTACGGGTATGATACGTGTTGGATACGGGTGCGGGTCCATATTACAAGTACCCAGATAACATAGATATGGGTTGATATTGTCTAGGTCGGCTATTTTATGTGTATGAAGTATTGAGGATTAAATAAACTAGACGTAAAAACTGCAGGTGGATGTATATGACGTGTTGACTTTCAGTGAGCTGGAATTCTATGATTATACAAAATCTCAGTGATGAGATAAAGGAACTAAGGGTTTTTACTACATGATATGTTGAGCATAGCAATTAAGGTTAGTAAAAGTGTGCTCGTGACATGCATAGAGTAGTGACCAAGATTGAAGTATATAGATGCATGGCACTATCATAGGTTGGATAGGTTGTGTCTAATATTTTGAGAGAAGCACGGCACATTCAATTGTAGGTGGGTGTTGGGAAGGGATGAGGGTGAGCTAAAAGATGCAAAATCTGAAGCTGAAGAGATTGAAAAATATCTGTGGAAGGCCTCACGGTTGATTGTCGATGAAATTTTGGCGAGAAATAACTCACAAGGGTATACGCGGATGGACATAAAGGCTTTTAAAGATTGTAAGAAACTGAATAGTAAGTTGAGGTTATTATATTTCTTTGACATGGAAGAAGTTTAGCAAAACATCAGGAATCACCGTTCATCATGTTTACTTCTTGTTTCCCATTTTAGCATCCTTTTAATTTTTTCGTCGCATGACCCTCACCTGCTCCCTTGGATGCCCCCATATTTGTACACGGAAATATGCATCGAATTCAAAGCGCTTTTATTCACCTCCCATTTTAGATAATCCTTAATTTCCTCCACTAGTATAATGCATGTGAGTTGCACATAGGCATACTTGAATATTTATAATGTATATAAGAAATCAAGAATTGAAAATGAAGTCTTTTATAATAAAATATTGTAGAACGCTCTCGCAGAGGAAATGAATAAGATTAAGGATTTAACCATTTCCATTTAATGTATTCTTTTAAGTAGTTGTCATTTTCTTCTATTCTCTTAAAAGTATTGTTTCACCGAATAACTTAAGAGCAACTTTTACCGAGACAGCCTCACTGATGAGTAAAAAGGGGACAACTTTGCCGCATGATGTGAGCTGATTAGGGATTCCTAGCATTGGGCGACATCCTCAGCCAGTAACTGGCATATGGTAGTTAAATTAACTGGGCCCAAAAAGAGGAGGCTAGGAGGAATGAGGATGAGATAGGATGTAATCATGATTCTGTGTAAGCTTGACTCCTCAATCTCAAGGATAATATTAATACTGAGTTATTTCTGAAATTGTATCCTAACCAAGTCACTACATTCACTCTTCGGTTAATATTAAATGGCATTTCGGTTAGCACAAGTTTTTTTTAATAATTGTATTTAAAAAACAATGAACCAGGAACTACGATGGTCTTTTGAAGTTTAAGATGGCTATAAGAAAACAAATCCAGATGTCCGAACAGGCTTTGTGTAGCTATTAGACATTCTAACATGATTTTATATAAGCCTCAAATTGAAGGATCCCCTTAACACTGAGTTGTTTTGAGATTTTATCCTGCCCAAGTCAAAACTCCTATACAATTCTCTTTGGTTAATAATAAAAAGCATGTCGGTTGACACAAGCCTTTTCGTCAATGGAAATAAGTATTCTCTAACTAGAAATAGCAAATACCTGCCTAGTTACCACTCAATAAAATTCCCACTTCCCAAATTCAAAACCTAATTATTAGATAAAACTATCGCTAACAAAATTCAACTTAAAGTACACTGATAACTGAATTTTATATAATTAAGCATACAAATAAACGAAAAAATAAAAAATAATTAAAAAATTACCTGCTTTCTCTCTCTAGATCTCGCCGCCGACTCCCGATTCTTGATCATCCTCTTCTGCCGCTGCAACGCCGCCCTCTCCGCCGGATCCATCGTATTGTCCCTCTTCCTACCCCTCCCTCCTCCCCTTATCGGATCCACAGTCCCGACCCGACCCGACCCGATTTCTCCAAGCGGAACCTTGACGTCCTCCTCCGTCACCGCCCCAGCCCTAGCCAAGAAATCCTCCAGCGTCATCTCGCCGCCTCCGTCCATCTCCCTCCATAGACCACTCCCTTGCCTCGACATCGTCGCCGGAGAGGCGCTGCCGCTGCCGACACCGCCGCCTGAACCCTCGGCATCGATGTTGCGGAAGAGTTCATCGATGTTCATGGATCCGAGAGATTTGAGGGAGTAGATGGAGGATTGCCGGGTGATGCCGGAGGTGGCGGAGGAGGACGACGCCATCACGCGAGACGATGCCATGATTTGGGGAAATTGAAGGGTTAGGGTTTTGGTTTTGGTCGTCTGAGATGACCAGTGGCGGTTTGGGTCAGATTTCGTGTTTGATCTGATTCGGTGGGCATAAAAAATGAAAATAGACGGGACGGGGTTTTTGATTTGATGGATCATGTGGTACGCGGACTATTAACTTTTGAGGCCGTAAGGGCTGTTTGGCTTCCTCCCGTGATAAAAGGTGATGAAAGTTAACGTAGCGTAAAATCAGAAATGATTCTTGATTCTGACGATGTAGTAACTTTTCTCTAAAATCTTTTCTTTTGGAGAGTCTTTGTTACAAAGCTGACACCTATGATTTTTTTTTGCCACGTCAGCATCCACTTGCATAACCAAACAATGTAAAAAGGGGAAGTTACTGTAGCTCTAACAGCTACAGTGCCTTTCACCCCAAAAACATCCAACCAAACCGTCCCTAACACTCTGTTTGGGAGTTCACTAAGTAAAGGAATGGAAAGTTAAGTAACGGAAAGGAAAGGTAAGGAATGGAAGTGAAAAG
>JBAKGM010000200.1:4320040-4335694 GCA_037177215.1 Asparagus racemosus | reverse complement strand
TCGGAGTCGAACAATAAGCTCCTCCATGTTCATCTCCTTGCGCTTGTGCTTGAGGTAATTCTTGAAGTCCTTCCATCTGGGAGGTAGCTTCTCGATCACCGCAGCCACTTGGAAGGTCTCGCTTAGCGCCATTCCTTCTGCTTGGATTTCGTGCAAGATCACTTGAAGTTCCTGCACCTGATTCATCACAGTCTTTGAATCCAGCATTTTGTACTCTAGGAAGCGGCCGGCGATAAATTTCTTTGCCCCAGCATCTTCAATCTTGTACTTCCTATCTAGGGATTCCCACAACTGTTTAGCTATCTTGTACGCAACATACACACCGTACAATGAATCGTGCAGACTATTCATTATATAGTTCTTTCACAAAAAATCGGAGTGTTTCCAAGCTTCAATGGCGCTAATCACTTGCTCATCCGCATTGCCCTCAGGCATCACCGAAGCATCCTCCGTTAAAAACCTCGCAAGGTTCAACATGGTGAGATAAAACAGCATCTTCTGCTGCCATCTCTTGAAGTTCAAACCATTGAACTTCTCCGGCTCTCACTGTGGTTGACGGAAACCGTCGGCCCACTAACTGGGACAACCGCTTGCATTGTAGCAGCGGCATCAAGGGCAGAAGCACCAGCATTGGCGGAACTATTCCCGACGGCAAAATCTTCACTGGAGGAAGCCATTGTAACTCAAGTATAAATCTACTTTAAGATGTTAGCGACGAACGATCTAGTTAGAATTAGCTTTATAAGAAAAACTTATGAACGAATTACAATGGAGAACATATGAACATAAGAGATATATGTATAAAAGATAACAACTTTAATATTGCAAAATAGATGGAGCTCGAGGCTAGTGAAACACTGTCTCCTTAAAGCAGATTCGCCCCCTTCGGAGTGCTCGAAAACTAATGCGGACGTCTGCCTCCCAGGATACAACAAGCTCGCAAGGCAGCCAGCACCTGCTCCTTGCTGTGCGAACGGAACACGAAGAGGAGAATCGGAGGACGAAAATAGAGAAAGATTGAAGAGGAGAGAGATTGCTCTTGTCTTACTGAAGCTTGAAGGACTACGGTATTTATAGCATGGTAAAGAACGGGCTCGTAGAAAATTTCGGCGGAGATAGAGGGGTAACGTTCGTAGGTTACACAGAGGAAGATTTGTAACTACCCCACGTGCAAATAATGCACATTAAATTTTGTAACCGCCCCACAATTTGTGTGATCGCCAAATCTATAACCGGTCTACTCGCGAAATTTTTTCTTGTGGGCAAGCTGAACCGAACCCGGCCCGATTGTGCCAAGGCTAAAAAATATCTCTGTAGGCAAAACTTAACTTGTTCTAAGCCCCTGAGATTTGCGTGTCCGCAGGTTGCGCGCTTACACACAAGTTCAGGCTAATCGGGCTAGTTCAGATTTTGGGATTTGCACCCCCCTGTAAAGGCGCGCGAGGCACAATGTCTCCAATAAGAGCTTAACTCCTATTGTTGGGATTTTACTTATAAACCCATCATTATTTTTTACTTTACCTAATGTGGGACTAAACTTCCCACTTGTTCTTGGCCCATTTAGGAACTATTTTTCTCATTCACCAAATTCTATTTTTTCCAACAATTATCACCACATTATTTTATACATAATTAAAATTTTTTAAAAAGGAAAAACTTGGTCGGGATACCTTTTATAGTTCTTCTCTTCAATAAAGTACTTAATCACCCGCTTTCTTTTGAACATTCAGCATATAAGGTTTAGAATTTTTGATACAAAATTAATTATTAATAAAATAAATATAAGATAGAAAATGATATGATACCTGAATATTTTTTTGGAAGAATTCTTGTGGAAAAAAAAACCAAATGCAGATTATAAATAGGAAGACGTTTCAATAGGAAAAAGAACATAATTTGGATAGGTCAAATTGTTTGGCTCCCAAAGGAAAGAAAATAGATTTTTGATTGTTTAAATTAATTGATTTGTGCGAGAATTAAAAAGAGCAGAGTTATTATAATGATAACACGGTAAAATTAAAGATGTGATTGATTAGTTGGAGACTTCTAACCAATTATAAATTCTGTTTCTCTATTAAATTGTATCTCCTAAAATAATCTTTTTGCCTAAGTATTGGGGTGTGGAAGACCCTTCTCAATCGCATTATCTACTTTAATTGGTAATGGGAGAGTTATTTCTACGAGATTTAGTTATTAAATTTGCCTTCAGTATTCTAACAATTCTTTATCAAGCACCGTAGTTGTCGGCTGAGACTAATTACATGCAACTTGAAGTAATCATTACCCAGATCCTCAAATTCTTTTCAAGCTGAAATATTTAATTTAACATGTTCCTCAAAATATTCTCTCTCTCTCTCTTTGATAGAAGAATATTCCAATTCTTTAGCAGCACTCTATTTTGGGAGCTCGAAGATGGTTGCATAGTTTTAGGCATCACCGATAGCCCTTTTCTTTTATATATGCGTATTATGTGTGTCTCGTTTTTCTGTAGGGTTTTCAGAATCGTCTTTTGGCATGATTTATTTTATATTGCCTGAGAATAACAATCCTCTTTGGCTCTTTTATATAATGGCCTTTTATTCCATCTTCCTTTATAAAGTTTACAGATCTATTCGGGGACGTGTGCGAAGTTCCCCGTAAAAAATATTTTTTTTTAAAAAAAAAATCCCTGCTCATTATTCTGCCCAGTTCACTGTTAGCTGTTGATAAGCAGTTAATTAAACGTTAAAATAAAAATGTAATATTTTAATAAAAATGTTCAGAAGCGCAATAAATCCGCCACGTGGCCTTTGCAGATTGTCAACGGGCCGACGATGCTCGACTGGACCGCGCTGGACGCTGCGATGCTCACCTAGATCCCATCCGAGATTCTGATCCGGCCGCGTCAACTTTTTCTAAACCGTCCATTTCAGATAGGAAATCTACACCGTCCATTTACAAGGACTCATTTGTCATTTTAGTAAAAGAGAGACTTAATCTCGTCTATTTCGCTTCGCCTCAACGGAAAAATGTCGGCTTTCGTTCTCGTGCCCGAATCAGTCAAGAGCCCTTCGATGGCTCCGTCAATCTCGCTGTTTAAGGCCCTAGCTTCTATATCTACTCGGGGGGTTTTTTTTTTAATAAAAAGTCATTATTAAGGGATCGAGCTTCGATTTCTAGGGTTTTCCAGGGGATTCTGCTTGATTTGCGATCAAACTGTTCATTTTGACCGGTGGTTGGAAATTGGTGAGAAAATTTGATTGCCAGTTGAGATTGGAGTTTTCTTGGAAGTAGATAAAGTTAAGTTCTTGATGCGATTACAGTGGATGAGATGACGAGCGGGGATTTCGAAGCTCAAGGTAGACCAGGAGAGAACAAGGCTTTGGAATCGAGGTCGAATTCTTTGGATTCTATGATTTTGGGAACGGAAAATTCGGAGTTTTGGGAATCGCCGCATCCAGGTTTGTAGAGTTTCTTACTCTTGGTTAATTAGGGTTTGATTTTATAGTTGAATTTGTTAAGGGTCTGTTAATTGTTTGTGAAGTGTCTGAATTCAACGTATGTTCATGAATTTGAATTTAAAGAAAAAGATTTTTTTTAACCCTCTTTTCCTGTTGTCATAAAATAGTGTCCGATTTTATTTGTAAAGTGAAGATACCCTTTTCGCTTGTACAGGCCGGGGTCATTTGAATCTTGCGCAATTCTTTTCATTTTTGTTTTTGCTACAATCTCATCAAAATTTAGTTATGGGCTAATATTATTCACAAAATCAGATATGATTAAATATTTTTTCGTGGTACGATATGTTTGTGGATTTAGTTCCACCGTCTGAGAATAGAACCAATCCTGAATGGGGATCAGGATTATGGCTGTCAGTTAAAAAATAAATAAATATTTCTCAAGATAGTAGACTTGTCTCTCAGAGCAAAAAATTAGTATATGATTAACTTAGAGCTAAACAATCGAAGGTCTTTTACTTGGGTTTTAGTGTGATGAATTAAAGTCCTGATGCTTTATCGATTACTTACTTTACTCAATGCACAAATTGCTAGAAGTTTGAATATTCTAGCTTACTAGCTGGCATTTTATAGGTGCCAATTAACCATGTATTTTGCAAATATAGGAGTATTGTATTAACTGATATATGAATATCTGATAAGTCCCAATAATAATAACAAATGGGTTAATATCTGAATATCTTATAAGTCTTAATAAACTGATGTATGTATTACGTGCAATACATAGAACTAAATTCACAGTTAAGATGGTTTTCTTTGAACATTAACTTGACAGGGCTGGAGCATTGTAACTCCTCACCGGCAGGATCAAATACCAGTAGTTTTCTATACGAAGTCCGTGACCTTATCTTATCTAAATCAAACAGGGAATCTCTCAAGTATGATTTCCAGCTGGATGGGCTATCTGAGAGTGAAAAGGTACGCACAAAAATTTAACACTTATGTGCGTCCACTTCACGGAAGAAAATTCCTTTTATTATGTTGCTGGCCTGCATGGAACATGTGATTTCTTCCATCATTAGCGAGTAGTCTAGAAACATCAAGTCCCTCTTACTACGGTGATGCATGTTTCCATATGCACTACTTATTGGTACCTCTCTGACCTGCATGAACTCTGCCAGTACTGTCATGACCATGTAACTTCCTAATTTCTTAATTCGAACAGTAGAAAAGCCATTGGCTTCAGATCATGTTTTCAAGGTCGTATTTTTCTTTTTATTTGATAACTCAATGCATGCTCCAGAATAAAGTCATTAAGGATCTTGACAAAATCCAGAATGATGGTACCATGGAGGTTGATGTGGCGGATGATGCACCTGCAGCCCAAGATCTGTCAGAGTTTGATGCTGTTGATGCTAAACCATGCGATAGTGGAGAAACTATCTTTAAATTCAGCAAGACAGTTCCAACACTGAAGATTGCTATACTTGTAGTTGGGACAAGGGGGGATGTACAACCTTTCATAGCTGTTGCAAAGAGACTTCAGGCATGTAAAGATGCAAAATTTTATATTCCCTTTCATCACTAATGTTAAAGATTTCATATGTTTACACCAAAAAGAAAGTTACTGATTGTTATACTGTATTTCTCATGAGATGTGCTGTTGCATTGACTAATTGAACAGTTACACAGGGATACTTTTGATACATATGTTAGCATCTTCATGAATTCAGTCTACTATTTGACTTTTATCAATGACTCTGAAAGAAAACAATCAGCTTTGCTAGAAACTTAGCAAGTGAAAGAATCTTATACTGGTATTTCAATGATTGCTTCCTCTAAGTTCTACTATATTACCATAGATTGTTGTCAGTATTCGGCTGAAAATTGTAATGTCCTTTGTTAGGGATCAGGAACCTGATCAAATGACCCTGAAATATAGTCAGTGAAAATGGGACAGCAGCAAAATGCTTGATCTTTTTGGACCTTTTACCCTTTGAACATATTTGTTCTTCCTTCCTGATGATATTTATTCTGTGACAGCTGCCAATAGTTAAATAAAGCTGGTTATCTAGTTTCATATCGTGTTGCATTGTTTGTTCGAAATATAATGCTTCCCAGGAGTGTACATTTCACCAGGAACACAGTTTGTTATCAAATTTCACTGTTGCTCTGTCTGTATCTGGTTTTCTTTGTTCTGGTCATTGCATAATTGGTGCTATTAGGTATAAGACAGCTGGTCGTACTCAATTTGATTGTATTTTAGCAACTGAAATGATAGGAATATTAGCTTAAGTCGAAAATGCTTGTTCTTTCGCATCTATAAGATATCATTAAAACTTTCAATTGTATACACGAGAAAGTAAGGATATTTCATCTACCTGGCTATAACCTTTTGATAATGATAACAAATGAAGTTTTAATTAGCCATAACGCGCATTTTGACTTAGCATTTGATGACATATGGCGCATAACATACTATTTTAGGTAACTGAAATATTTGTCCTCTCAGAATTTAGCCTGCATGTGCACTTACTTTTTTGCTCTCCATTACAATGCTTGCAGGAGTTCGGTCATCGTGTCAGATTGGCAACTCATATCAATTTTCGTAATTTCGTGCAGTCACATGGCATTGAGTTTTATCCTTTGGGTGGTGATCCTCAAATCATGGCTGGATGTAAGTGGATTAATTGTTATATTGATTTTTTTATTGGACCTCCTTTATATATATATATATGTGTGTGCGTGTGTGTGTGCGTGTGTGTGTGTGCGTGTGTGTGTGTGTGCGTGCGCGCGCGCGTGCGTGTGTGTGATCGCCATGTTGTTTTATAATGTAACTCAATCTGTATCATGTATATTTCTTTTGGCCTTTGGGAGTTGGGACCTTTCCTCAGTAAACATTTCTCTTGTTTGAAGTTACATATGAATTTGAGATACAATCCCCAACTTGTGCCTAACTACTCCTTATGAAACTGTAAGTGTTGTGAAGTACTCCAAGGTAGAAATCTTAAGCATACAAAAGGAGAGCATTTAGGAAACTAATCGAACAAATTCTTATTTTTTTGTGCTTGTTCAGTAAAGACGCTCATGATTTGATCTTTTTTTTTCCATTTTCTCATGCTTTGGTCTGTTTTCAGTACTGATGAACGAAAACTTGAATTGAAAACTATCCTCTTAAAACTTCTCGTACTGTTTTACTTAATTGGAATCCTAATTTTTTAATAGATATGGCTCGGAACAAGGGCTTTCTTCTATCAGGGCCTGCAGAAATGTCCATGCAACTGAAGCAACTGAAGGAGATTATATTTTCCCTTCTTCCAGCATGTACAGCACCTGATCTAGAAACCGGAGCACCTTTTAAGGCTCAGGCTATCATTGCAAATCCTCCTGCATACGGTGAGATTATTGTTCAAAAACCTACATATTTATCCAACTCCTCATTATATCCTTATCTTTGCTGTTCTTCTTTTTGTAAAGATGAGGAAGCTTTTTGATTTATGTTTGTCTTGTTATTTAAATGCGATTGCTAATTAAGAAATGAACATGAGATTTTCATTAGATGCATTTGCTTCTGTATTGCTATTTTCATCATCAGTACTGTTTCTTCACGAAGTCTAGCAGATTTCATATTTCATATGTGCTAGCTTCTGGCGTTCTTGAGCTCAGAATTTTGTTGACTTGATCAATAAGTTAGAATTTGCATGATGTATGGTAATAAGTTTAGTTAGGGAGACTTAACTCTAAGAGATACTCATTCAGAAAAAATTGAGATCAAATCAAGTTCTCAAATGTTCCAATTTAGTGTTTTCATTATCAGTTGAGATATACTCAAGATGTGGAAGGCCTGAAAGCTGTTCAAAATTGGATGGTCACTGGAAAATCATTTATCAATTTTCAAAGTGTTTGGTCATGTGAACTGAGCTACATAGGCAACATGGTGAACGCTTTACTCTTGTCCGCGTTATGTTGTTTAAAAGGCTTGAAGAATAACCTGAGTTTTAGGAGTCTGGCTAAGAAAATCATAGAATATTTTGGTTTACTTGTGGCATTTTTATTTTTTACAATCAGAAGAGTTTGAACATTATGATTTTCCTTTTCAAGTTAATTGTCATCATCCTTTGAAGTGCATTATTCTCATGTTATGAAATTTAATGAATATGAGATATTTCAATTTTTGTTATATGAAATTTGAGAGGTTGATTAGACTGACTGATGAACAGAAAACTTGAAGTTAACCGGCTTGAATCATAAAAAATATAACAAACTTTAGCCCCAACATGAAGTGTTTGGCTCTGTTAATAGACACTGTTTTATCTAATCTCGACAAAACAATTTTTCTTTTTTGAAATTTCTCTGATGTGTCTACTGTGATGCTTTCAGGACACACGCATGTTGCTGAAGCTCTTGGTGTGCCACTTCACTTCTTGTTCACATTGCCTTGGACGTAAGTCTATATTGAAGTCCCCCACACTATTTCTCTCTGTTTTATTACTACTGTTATTGAACAGATGATTCTTTAACTTGTAGTTACTGTTGTTAGTTAGCGGAAAGTACCTTCTAATGTAAACATTTTATGAAGTTTTGTTCCGGATAAAAGCAAATAGATGTCCATCATGTAGAATTTATGATTAACTCACGTGTTGCTTGATCAAAATGAACCATCAGTAAAATTTCTAGGATTAATCTTCTTAAAGTCCCTCTAACCATTACACTAAAACTTTGAAGTTGTGGTGAGAGTTGAGGGTTATAGTGTTATATTAATTCTAACATGCCCCCGCCGGTTGAGCACCCTTTTAATAGAGGCCGAAACCTGGACTAACACAACAGTGTCAATTTTTTGAAAATCCGCTTTAAATTTGTGGCCAGTGGGATTTGAACCTAAGTTGCTCTAATACCATCTTAAAGTCAATTTGACCATTACACAACAACTCCGAAGTTGTGGTGAAGTTGTGGGGAGAGTTGAGGATTACATTTTCATATTCTAACTAAGTTAGAATTAATATGAAACTATAAATCTTAACTCTCATCACAACTTCAGAGTTTTGGTATAATGGTGAGAGGGACTTTAAGAAGGTATCAGAGCAATCTAGGTTTAAAACCCGTTGACCACGAATTTAAAGCGGACTTTCTAAAAATTAACACTGCTGCATGAGTCTAGGTTTCGGGCCGTAGAAAGGGCGATCAAACTGCGGAAGCATGTTAGAATATAAAAATATGACCCTTATCTCTCACCACAACTTCAGAGTTGTGGTGTAATGGTAAGAGGGATTTTAAGAAATCTTAAAACGAACTACAATTTCTGCCTTAGCATGGACAGCTTAAACCCATTTAGCGTTGTACCGCATTTACACAGTGTATTTTTCTTAGAAATTTAACGGAAATCTGTGTCAGTGCATTAGGCATCGCTATGTTTTTCTGGCCTTGATCTGTTTTTAGCTTGGTCGATTTTTTTTTTCAGCAGTTACCCGGTATAGTAGACGAGGTTAGATCCAGTCCTATACTAAATGGTTTTGCCTATCTGTCGAAGTGATATCTCGTTTCAAGTAAGCTCCAGCGCTAGGCTACAAGATCTTGGCTTGTGCCAGATTGAGCATCCCTTGTCGTGCTCACGGCCTTTCTGGTCTTTCTTTTAAGTGTATTTAACTGTTGTGGAAATAACATTAATGGGAAATGTGAGCAATTCAGTGGAGCTCATAATCCCTGAAATGTGATTATTTTGGAGATAATGATTCAACTTCCTAATTCCGATACATGTAGGCAGGCCAACAAATGAATTTCCACATCCTATTTCATGTGTGCCAAATAGTGCAGCAAACAAGGTATATATTTTCAGACTCTTATCATTTATTTTCTCTGTCTAATTTTTTCGGGTTATTATTAAATGGAAGTTTTGTGTGTTATACACTATTCAGCTATCCTACATTCTTGTGGACTTAATAGTGTGGTTGGGCATCAGGGGATTTATTAATGACTTCAGGAAGAAGTTGAATTTGCCTTCTATTGCATACTTCAGTACATATTATGGATCCATATCACATCTGCCAACAGGATATATGTGGAGTCCCTATCTTGCTCCCAAACCAAAAGGTAATTATGGGGGTGCATAATTTACACCTTTGACATTCTTTCTTTTTGATTGATTGAATGCTGTATTCACTTTCTTCAGCACTTTGTTTCTATTGAAATGGATTTGTGTGACATATTGTTGCAGACCATTTGTAGTTTCATGTTATTTTTAATTGAATTTGACATGTTTTAATATTGATATTAAATAGGATACATTTCCATTTTTTAGATCTTTTTCCTGAGGTTTTCAAATTGGAGGAAGACTTTTTTAAGTTTTCCGCCATGAATTTTAATTTGTCAAAAATCTTTGCAATATATGCCAGAAAGAACTTACTAAATTTAGTTCTGACATATTAACATAGTGATATACTAATGCAGATGCATGGACAGAAAGGAGTCACTTCTGAGAAAATTTGAGTTTAACAAATGAAATAGATATGTGTTTCAATTGTGTTCTGTGGTGGATAGATCACGACTTGCAAGTGACAGGTAGTGTGGAAATGTAAACAAGACCACAAAGCAAATAGAAGGGAGGAAAATTTGTTACTTCTCATTTTTTCTTGCTGTATAGAAAATGTATAAACATGACAATTAAGCAATGTTCACCATCTCCTGATATAGAAGATATCTGGAGGGAAACTATCTCCTGAATTAAGGATAATCCATATTTCTGATTTCAATTTTTACTCTACTAAATAAGAAACAGCTTAAGATGGACGGGGAGAGAATGTAGGACATAATTATACATAGGCTAATTCCTGACCAGTCATTTCCTGGAAACTATTGGTTTCTTCTAAATTCCTGTGCACTCAGTTTGTTATGGAAGCTGATCCTTCCAGCCTCCTGTATTTTCAAGTTAAATGTATTGGGATGTTGTATGTAGCGGTGTCATTTAACTTTCACCTGTTCTATAGTTTTTATGACTTTGTTTTCGGATTAGTCATCTAAATAGTTCATACTTTGTTATTTACAAAATTGGGTTATACAATTCTGATTATTGTTTAGCTGCATATGCTCCTGTATTCCCTTTTGTTTGCTTAGCTGCTAGAGCTTGCTCTTGTATGAATCCTTTTCGCTATTTGTGTATCGGTCAACATAAAAAATAATAAGAAACACCAGTTTTCATGCATTGCTATAATGCTATTGACTAGTATTATAAATGTGCAGATTGGGGTTTCTTAGTAGATGTCACTGGTTTTTGTTTCCTCAACCTTGGCGCAAAGTACCAACCACAAAAGGCTCTTGCAGAATGGATTCAACAAGGACCAAAGCCTATATATATTGGGTTTGGTAGCATGGTATCTTTCTTGCTATACGTTGTGAGGATATATAAACAAATAATTTTTCTTCCTGGTTCCTCAAATGTGAATGTTGCTTAGAATGCAAACTCTTTGACTTTAACTGAAGTGCTACAGATTCTTTAAGCCAAGACCTCTTTTTTTTATATTCAGCCTCTTGAAGATGGCAAAAGGACGATGAACATCATCCTGGAGGCATTAAAAGAAACAGGCCAAAGGGCAATAATTTGCCGTGGTTGGGGAGATCTTGGAATCAGTAAGTATTTGCCCTGCTTGATATACTTTTCTGTTATATAACCTTGGAGTTTTAACGTAGAATAGTAGTCAATTGTCGTAGTACACAGCACAATTTCTATCATATACAGTATCTGTGCTTGATCTCGTTATGTAACCAGATGAAATCCCATTTTGTCACCAGTAGGCAGTAAGTAAATAATCCAGTTGTAATTTTTTCCTCTTCAGCTGTGCACTGCTTAACTTATTGAATTTTCCTTAGCTTGATTATTGATGAAGCCTCTACCTTCATTTGGGCTTATTTCTAGTTAATTGCTTAATTGCCATGCTTATATATACATGCACTTTGTTGCTTTCTTCATTACAGAGTACATATATGTTATCTATTACAGTAAGCACTAAAACAAAGGGGGGAAATTGCATGTGCATTTTCCCGTCATTTTTCTGTTGATAATGTATTTAAATTTGACCGACGGGTTTGGTGGAGTGGCTGGGAGTTCAGCCAGAATTCAGACGCTGGAGTGAGGGCTCTCCATTCTATGTCATGCATGTTTGTGTTCTATTAGGGAATACAATTTGCAGGAAGGATAGAACCTTTTATATTTTCAGTAATGCAAATAACTTCTTCCATTGTGGTTATTTACGAATTGAGCCTCTTAATTTTTTCAGTAGCGTTTAGTGAAGATACTTTTGTATTTGGGAAGAATGTTAAGAAGTTATGCTAAGAAGTGTTTTCTTGTCAGTTATGATAAATCCTCCAAATTTATTTTCCTTTTAATAAGCATATGCTTTGTATTTGCAGGTTCCGATATACCTGCTGATGTCTTTCTTATTGAAGATTGCCCTCATGACTGGCTATTTCCTCAGTGTGCTGCAGTGGTGAGCTCCAAAAATTTTTTGCAGCAAACTATGTAGGAGATGACTCTTGAAAATCTTGTGTGTGTTTTTTTTAATTGCATATGGATAAGCAAGTACCTGATTTCATAGTAAGACCACGACTTAGAAATTAGGACAAATATTTGAATTAGACCTATTCCCAAAAATATTTATCAAAATAGATCTATTTCCAAAATATTTATCAAAATAGACCTATTTCCAAAATATTTATCAAAATATTTATGAAAGCTGTTTTGACGCATTTTATATATTAATATCCTGACTGTTCAAACATACTCAGGTTCACCATGGAGGTGCTGGCACAACAGCTACTGGATTAAGATCTGGGGTAATGCTCGTTTGAAAGCTTTTCGCTATTAAATTCATTTGCCATTCCACTATATATGATATGATGTGATGCCCGGATGATTTTTAAAAGAAGAAAACTAGAGTAGTTATCATTAATTGAATTGATGGAGAGGACACAATGGTAGTGGAGAGGTGGATGATAAATTGGGGACTCTCACCCAAGATTTAGGATTAACTCCCCAACTAGATTCGCTCAACCCTTGACAAGAGAAGGTTCTCTATGGATTAATACTAAGCTAGTATGAAAGTACTAACTCTCAGTTTTTTCTCATAACCACAACACATGCTTAGCTGACCATTTGAAAGCCTTACTGGTAGTCGATTGCGTTTCCATTGAGGCCCGCCTAGAAAGAAACATTTGAGTGCTCTAATTAGAGAATGCTTCAATATAATACCTATTAACATTTATTTGTCCAATGACTCCTCAACATTGTCGTCCATGACTGGGGCAATAGTGCCATTTACAACCTGACGTGACAATGACTTTCCCATTCTTTTGTGGAGGCTTCTAGAAGCTAAATTAAGTTTGCAATCTTAATCCTCAATGCCTCGGTTCACGAAAACTAATTATGAAACTTATTCGTCTATAATCATCCACTGTTTTCTTCTTTTTCTTTTAATCCCTTCTCTTTTGTTGGTGTTGAATTTTTCTGCCACTTGGGTTTTCTTTTCTTTTGTTTAGAAGAACTATCTAGAGTCACAAGATGGAAGTTCAGAAGTTCATTATGGATCCTATTTGTTTGCATCACCCTCTTAAGTTGACTCTTAGCGTGCCTTTTTCCTCAACTAAAACTACGTGGCATAGTGGCTTGAACTTTATTTTTCCATATTTTGTTCCTCATGCTGGGCGACCTTAGCTAAATTCTACTTAATTTTGCTGCCTTTATTCTAGAAAACTTTTTGATATTCACAAACCTGTGTATAGCAGTTGTCTTGTGGGATTGAAATGTTCTGTATATGAAGGTTTTTCGGATATTTTATTTGGCTAATCATCACTGTTTTAAGCTTTTATCAATCAACTCCCATGGCTTCATGTTTTTCTTTCTTAGTGGCTTAACATTTCAATGACAAGAATCATATTCTTTGTATCCCTTTTGAAAATTTATTTTCATTTTTTACCATTTCTGACTTATTTGCTTTCAAATGACATATATAGATGGTTCGTCTTATAAGAAACTGTTGTCTACAATCCTGTATCACACAGTTAGACAGAATTATGCTACTTATGCTTCATAGGGTGTCATCTAATCTAAAGCCATGAGTAGGTTGATGATCCATGATGCTAAAATGATGATATTGAAGCAGTAATTGTAGTTTGGCTTATCTTGAACTCACATTGAGCGGCTATGTACCCCATGGACTGAAAGGATAGTGCATGTGATGGAAGAGAGCTTTCAGATCCTAGGTTAAATTTGGATGTTTTGCTTAACAATTGTTTCTACAGTTAGATGTCAACTTATTGCTCATCAAGTTTGGTTTATGGTGATTGAATTTAACATGAAAATCACTCAAACTTTACAAAAATTTGCAGTGCCCAACAACTATTATCCCTTTCTTCGGGGACCAGTTTTTCTGGGGTGATAGGATTCATGAAAGAGGAGTTGGACCTGCACCAATTCCCATATATGAGCTAAATGTTGAACGACTATCAAACGCTATAAGGTTCATGCTTGATCCAGAGGTAATCATGCTGATAATATCTTTTATATTTTGGGTTAATTGTGGATTGACCTCCTGTACTATCCCTCAATTGCGGATAGCACCCTGGTGAAACTTTTTTGACTCTTTTACCCTCAATAGGTCTACTTGTCAAAAAGACTATTCTCTTTCTCGGAGGGTAAAAGAGACCCAAAAAAATTATGCACGGAGTCTTATGTGCAACAATAGAGTTACAAGGGTCTATCTCCAACTAGGCAATAGTAAAAGGGGTCTATCCTCAGTTAACCCTTTATGTTACATCTGTAGAGCAAGTAATCAATATTTTTTCGTTCGTTCTTTGCGTATTGAAGGTGAAATTACGAACCATGGAACTCGCGAAACAAATAGAGAACGAAAATGGCGTTGTAGCTGCTGTGGATGCATTCCATAAGCACTTGCCCGCAGAATTACCCATCCCTCTCGTCCCTTCAGATGAGCCTCCACAACAAGTCCAATGGCTATTTCAGGTCATCGAGAGGTGGTGTTGTCTTCCTTTCACCTTGTAGCCATCTCATCTCGTTCGTCGGTGTACACATAATTTGTTTGTTTTATTCATTTTCTTTATTTATCATTCTTTATGTTGTTATGGGGGTGAATATGTGGATGCTAGGAAAAGTAAAATTTTGTGTCGTGTATCATATGATGTGGTTTGGGGTGTTAGATAGAGGTTTTTATGAGAAGGTTGGTCAGGTAGAAAACATACTTGTTTGTGGTAATAGATGTGCAAGGGTTTTGAGAAGGTGTTCCATCGTAGTTGTGTTTTGGTGACATTCAACAACGTTGATAATTGTAGTGATTTAGATGGATGGTATTCTTTATGACTATTTTGTTTACTTGTGCTGAGATCGTTTTTGGGCAAGTGACTCATATTATAATAGTGAATGTTGGAATTTCTATTTGCTTGATAGTGCTAACTTTTCATCTGAACTGCAAACACACAATTTAGGGATGTTTTACTTTTTCTTTAAGCACTTGATTGGGAGAATTGAACGGTTACAATCCCTTTCTATATAATTGGGAGTTTATTGACGGAAGGAGAGGAAAAACAAGGCGAGAGGAAGTGGAAGGGAAGGGAAATTGTTTATTGGCTGTTGGATTCATAACATTGTGGTTCAAAAAATTTCACCTTCATTGCACCCTAAGTTCTGCATCAGTGTTAGAGATCAGATATATATATATACATTCATCGTTTTCTATGGCCATCAAATAATTGTTGACCTATGGCTAAATGACGCTGAAATATCTTGTTATCTCACCATATTTACATTTAAATATCCTAGGCTGTAAAAAGTGGCGCTTTGATGCTCTTAAGTATGTTCGGTTGACTTGATGAAACGGTGCTGACCCGTGATAGAATATACAAATCACATACTTATTTTATGATAAAATAGAACAAAACGATTTGTAGTCTAAGTTAGTATAGTTTATTGTAAGACTTTCTGTAATTTATGCTTTTACTCTTGAAGAAGAAAGAAGAAAGATTAAAAGTATGCAATTACACAAAGATAGGGGGAGTGTTTTATACCGACATAAGAAACTTACACAAACCACAACCAAAAACTAAACACAAAAGGAGATTCAACGCCAAATCTCCCAAACAAGAAGTAAAGGAGCAACAAAAACACCAAAACAACCAAACAAACTAGTAGTACTGATGGGGGGGGGGGGGGGGGGGG
>JBAKGM010000200.1:4294081-4308764 GCA_037177215.1 Asparagus racemosus | reverse complement strand
TTAGGGGAGAAGGGGGGGGGGGGGACCCCCCCCCCCCCCCCCCCCCCAAAAATGGGATAGTTACACTGATTGCCCAGTCTCGGCTACTAAAAGATTAGTCTTAACCTAGTAGTAATTATATAAGACTGACTTGAAAATAACAATTACTATGATAAGATTATTATCAAGAGGGCACACATTATGAATTCGACATCCATTTTTAAAAATAGACTGTTAAATTACTAGATTTTACCGATGTGATCGCTAGAGGACTCACAAAACCACTGTCTCTGCAGAAAATGGGTTGTTAGCTTGTTTTCAATTTTGCCAATTATCGATAGTCATTATTCTCACCAAAGTACCCATTAGTCTCTAATCCATCCCTAAATAGTCCATTCTATGCTTTGCTGGAATTTTCTTGAGAAATCATGTATGGGTTGATATTAATTAAAACGAATAAGCCATGTGATGCTCGGGTCTGGTCACTAATTAGTTGCACTGGTAACAATTTGACGGAGAATTGCGCTTATAATGTTGAATCTAGAATATTATATACTTCAATTCTGTTTCTTTTTATTCTAAAATTAAAATCAATCCTATAATACAATGCATTATTGAATTTTATTTTTCTTTGATTTTCTCGTAAAACCAATGATCAACCATTAACGAGGTTTCTAGAGTTCATTAAACACCAGTTTTATGTATTCTTCTTCTTTTCCCCCCTTCCCATTATCGACAAGGAACGGCATTTATTGGGCTTTTTAAACATGACCTTTATTTTAGCGACTTTAAAAATTAAAAAATCTCCTCAAAATATATATGTGTAGGGTTACAATATATATAGAATGTAACTAAAATAGTTACACATCTATAAAACTATATGTTTGAGCGTGGATATTAAAAATCCTCACTGATCATTTTGATCTATGCATTAAAAACTTTATAGATACAAAAACCATACAGATTAAAATTTGTTTATTTATATATCTAATGCCATAGAAATAAATAGTCCGTAACGGTCTAAAAAAATGTCGTTTATTTCGAGTTTCTTAAATTATAAGATAGAAAATTCCAAAATACATAAATTTTTATCACGCGCATTTGATGACACATAGATAGCAATGAATATTTGGATTTACAATATAAATGGACATAGATGTATTTTACAAGTGTTTGTAATGACTTTAGTTACACTCTGTGTGTTTCTTAAGTTGTAACTCTACCCTATATCTAGTTATCAATATAAAGTTAGTCAAAAGGTATACAGATGTAATCAGTTTGCTAGAGATCTTAAATCCAAGTACAAAATAGGTCATCTGCTCAGAGAACCTTAAGACTCTGAGATCACCTATTTCTTTGTCCTTTTAAGGAAGGATCATCTATTTATCATCATTCTTTTCCAGAGAAAGCTTATTTGTTTTTCTTACCACAGTCCAAATGATTTTAATTCCGTAATGGATGTTAATTTGGTTTGCAGGAAATTATAACCGTAATTAAAATATCAAGCTTACGGAAGAACAAAAACCCACAACTTCACAATATTTTTTTTATTACAATTGTAGAAAAACTTACTTTTCAGAAAATCACCTGTCATCGAATCCACAATAAGTTATTTTTCAGAAACAGTCACAATTAGAACTGTAATTGTAATTGCAAATAATAAATTACAACTGCAAATCTCTGGCACAACTTACTGCCAAGTAAAAGATAAAGCATGAGTTTGACAACGCTACCGCCTTGTGATTAATTACCCTCCGTTTTTCTTTCCCCGCTAAATAATACAACAAAATAAAATTATTAAATGAAGTACACTGACAAAATTTCTTGGTACAAAGAATGCTTTGATGTTTACAGTCTACTCCCCTTTTTTCACCCATTTCCCATTTATTTCTGAAAGCTGGCATCCCATGAGGATCCCAAAAATCCCAAAAATAAATAAATAAATAGAAAATCCTTTTTCTCTCTCTTAAAACCCAAAAACCGCTAGAGAGAGAAAGCTTGCTCCTTTTTCGTCTGGAAGCGGTAAGAGGAGAGAGAGAGAGAGAGCGCGCAGCGGTGGCTACCTCGGCCCCGCTGGCCTCCACCCTTAAGCGGGACCCACTTCAATACTCTCTCTCTATCTCTCTCTCTCTCCCCAAAAAGCAGCACTTTTTTATTTTCTCTCTCTAAAAATCTCTGTTTTTGTTTTGTTAATTGTCTCACTTTCAGTTTCACAGCTCTGACGCGTTGAGGCGACAGCCTTATTGATCCCAAATTTATTTTCTTTTCTTTTTTTTTTTACCTTCGTCGCCGGGTCGTCTCGTCTTGGCCCAGCTGGAATCAACTGGTGCTGTTCTCGAAAAAACCTTTTTTTTGGCCAAAATCTCCTCCATTTCCCATTTTTGCATTTTGGGTTTTATTTATTATTGAGAGATAAAGAAGATAGTAAAGAGATAGCGAGAGTTGGGGGGTTTTGAGGGAGAGGACAAGGGTTTTTTTTGATCGATGGAGACTGGGGGAAGATTGTTTGCGGGTTCCAGGAATCGAAACGAGTTTGTGGTTATCAATGCGGATGATTCTGTGAAGGTAAGTTGTGAGAAATTTTCATTTTTTAATTTGGGTTTAGTTTGTTTTTGTTGATTTTGTATTTTTTAAAAATTTTTTTGGGGGCTAAAGTTGTTATCAATGATGCGACTTTCCTCCCATGGTTTCTACATTCTTTTTTTTTTTTTGGGAATATCTTTAATTTCTAACGTAGTTTTGATGATGCCCATCTCATTTTGATTAAAGAAAGTTACTTTGTGATGAAAGTCTACAGATTTTATCCTTAAACCCCCATTTTTAATTTTCACCTCATTTCTTATGCATTTCTTCTGATTTCAGAGTTGCCCATTTCTGCATTTTTTTTTTACTTCTCATATGGAACCTAGATGATTTTGTCTGTTTAAAATATAATTTTACAGAATAAATATTTTTTTTTCAGTTATAAAAAAAGATATTCATACAGAATTAACATCTATTTGAACATATTCTCGCATGAAGTTGTTTTCCCCTTCTTTTGTTGATTTTTGCTGTTAGGTTTGTCATGAAATTATATACCTGCACTCAAGCTCACAAGTTCAGCCATGTTTTTACTTGTAGAGATGCAATTTTGAATATGGAATTTGTAATCTAAGTCTAGTCGTACCATCTCTTATACAATTTGGAACATTCGCAGCAAAAAGAAGATGAAAAATTGGCCGGTCAAATATGTGAAATATGCGGCGATGAAATTGAGGTACTGGAGGAGGAAAAGGAGTTGTTTGTTGCCTGCAATGAATGTGCGTTCCCTGTTTGTAGAGGGTGCTACGAGTATGAGAGAAGAGAGGGCAGTCAATCCTGTCCTCGCTGCAAAACCCGATACAAGCGTCACAAAGGTTTGAATTCTTTTGCTCTCCTCATATTTCATCATAGACATAAGTTTATTTCAGGATGGATCAAATTGGTTTTGAAACTTTTACAGGTTGTGCGAGAGTTGAGGGTGATGAGGAAGAAGATGGAGATGAGGATATTGATAAAGAATTTAGTTTCAGTAATTTTGACGGGAGAAAGACTCGAAGTTCTTCTGACCTAAAGTATAGAAAACAGCTCAGTTTAGGGGATAGCTCTTTCAGTGCATATGGAGCCACCCCTAATACAGACCTTTCCGGTTACAACATTGACTCCGACATTCCATTATTAACTTATGGTGAAGGGGTAGAATTTTCTACTATCGTAAAAACGTGCATTATTGAATTGATTTAATAGAGGGTTGATTGTAATTGTAGTCCAATTTTATGTTTAGGTTGAAGGGATTTCTCCTGAGAGCCATGCTCTTATCATTCCACATCATGTGCATTCAGGACATACGATTTCTCATTCAGGATCACCATTGTGTTCTGGTGAGTTAATTGAAGTGCTTGAATCATTTGATTTCCTCTTAATGCGTGTGACAGTTTTTGATATCTTCATTGTTGATCACTATTCTCATGTTGTTCCCTTTTGCAGTGCAATCTCGACCAATAAACCCTAACAAGGATATATCGCTGTATGGTTATGGAAGTGTTGCATGGAAAAACCGGATTGATGAATGGAAGAGAAAGCAATCTGAAAAGATGCAAAATGCTTCGAACGGAAATGGTGGGGGGTTATCTGGAGATGAGATGGACAATCCTGATCTACCCACGTAAGTTATTTGATTAGCATTTTAAGTCTTCAGCTCTGAAAATATCTTCATTAAATATATATGTGCCAATTCACCACGTCGAAAGGTAATTATTTCTTAGTTTCTTATTAGTCACTAGATTGATGTGTTGGTGTAAATTTTAACTACAAAATCGAGTAGTTTAAGAATACTTGACACAATTAGTAATCTTCTAAATGTAGATGGAGATGAGAAAATTTGCAATCTTAAGTAGATGTAGGTGGAGAAGTTGCAAAAAAAAGGTTGTCCCCTATGATAAAGATTTGCTTCTGATCTGTGAGCCATCTCAGTCTGATTGATGAATGAACGTAGTTTAAAGTGTTTCTTGAATGTTCTGATTTCCTTATGCTGTTGCTTTTTTCCTGAAAGACTGTGAGCAGTCTTCTCTTCTGATAATTCTTAATGCTCTATTTTATTTCAAACTTCCTATTTACAATTTGTCAAATTTTCTATAGGTCGGATGAAGGCAGACAACCATTATCAAGAAAGCTACCTATCTCTTCCAACAAGATAAACCCATACAGGATAATCATACTGCTTAGGCTTCTGATTCTTGGCCTTTTCTTCCATTATAGACTTTTGAACCCACTTTCAGATGCGTATGGACTGTGGCTGACTTCTGTTATCTGTGAGATATGGTTTGCTATTTCATGGATCTTGGATCAATTTCCTAAATGGTCTCCAATAGAGCGAGAAACATACTTGGATCGTCTTTCACTTAGGTGTTACTCTTTTTCTAATTCCAACTAATGTTACTATATTCCTGTTTAGCATTAATTTTAATTACCTTTTTTTCAATTGAAAACTCTCACTCAGATATGAGAAAGAAGGGAAACCGTCACAGTTGGCAGATATTGATATATTTGTTAGCACCGTTGATCCGATGAAAGAACCTCCGCTTATAACTGCAAACACCGTGCTTTCCATTCTTGCGGTGGACTACCCTGTTGATAAAGTTTCATGCTATGTCTCAGATGATGGCGCTGCAATGCTTACCTTTGAAGCACTTTCTGAGACTTCTGTGTTTGCGCGGAAGTGGGTTCCATTCTGCAAAAAATACAGCATTGAGCCCCGGGCTCCTGAATGGTATTTTGCTCAGAAAATTGATTATCTAAAGGACAAAGTACATCCAGAGTTCGTCAGAGAACGGAGGGCCATGAAGGTAATAATATGTTTAGAAATTCCTATTTTCTTTTTTGACCTTTTTATTAATTTTTCTAACTTTAAGCTTAAATGCATTTTTACTTCTTCTTTGAACAGAGAGAATATGAGGAGTTTAAGGTTCGTATAAATAGTTTAGTTGCCATGGCACAAAAAGCTCCTGAAGAAGGATGGACAATGCAGGATGGGACTCCATGGCCTGGTAACAATGTTCGCGACCATCCGGCAATGATTCAGGTGAATGAAGATACATGCCCCATTTGAATTTAAACATAACGGTTGAAGCTGTTAACTGCACGTTGCATTTCCTTATTCCGTACAATATTGAGTGAAATGTGGTTGCTCTATAGATATTTCTTGGGCACAATGGTGCTGTGGATGAGGAGGGAAACAAGTTGCCAAGCTTAGTTTATGTTTCTCGCGAGAAAAGACCAGGATTTAACCACCACAAAAAGGCTGGTGCCATGAATTCTTTGGTATGATTTGCTGTATTAGTTCAAATTCTTTTCTAAGTTTACTGTTTTTCTCCATACTGCTGACTACTTAATGTGATTATTTCAGGTGCGTGTCTCAGCTGTTCTCTCTAATGCCCCTTACATTTTGAATGTAGACTGTGACCATTATATAAATAACAGTAAAGCTTTACGAGAAGCCATGTGCTTCATGATGGACCCCACGTCTGGAAGCAAGATTTGCTATGTCCAGTTCCCTCAGAGATTTGATGGGATTGATCATCATGACCGATATTCAAACCGCAATGTTGTGTTTTTTGATGTGAGGATACTAATTTATTGAATTTATTGTTTGATGACTGAACTATCTTTGTCTGTTATATTACCTTCCGTTTTTAATTTGTCTCATCTTTTAACTGTATTAGATCAACATGAAAGGTCTCGATGGGCTTCAAGGGCCGATATATGTGGGAACTGGTTGTGTGTTCCGAAGGCAAGCTCTATATGGATTTGATGCTCCGGTCACAAAGAAGCCCCCGGGAAAGACATGTAACTGTTGGCCAAAATGGTGCTGCTTGTGTTGTGGATCTCGAAAGAAGAATCGAAAAGGGAACAAAAAGCAGAAGAAGGTGAAGCATAGAGAGACTTCTAGACAAATTCACGCACTTGTGAGCATTCGAGAAGAACCTGAAGGTCAGTATTATATTGAACAATAACTTAAATTTAAACATGCGAAAATCCCAATAGCAGATCTTTGAAATTACATGTCAACTTGTACACTTGGCCGTTATATTCAATCTGTTGTGAAAGGATGAACTTCTAGACAGTAAACTGGAACATGCTTGATCATCATATGAAATCCATTCCTATTCGGAAGGCAACTTCTACTTTTTTTAGTGCTGCAGATATAATATGTTTTGGTTACTATGACTCTCTCTCTCTCTCTCATGCGCACACTTACACAAACCCTATTAAAAAGGTTATATATTCTTGAAAATACTGTCAAAGTGGTGAAAAATATCAAAAAGCTTTAAAGCATTTAGCTGGAACTCCTATTATCACTACAAATATGGCTAGATCTGGTCGGAAACCCTGGCTTTGATCCCAGCCCAAGCCCAACTTTTGTGAACTTGGCTGAAATAAATGTCTTGCTACTTGTATAGTTTGTTTATTCTTTTAGTGTCCAATTATATTTGCAAGCTGAATTTTAAAGATACTGATCAAGACATGTTTTCTTTGTAGGACTAGAAAATGAGAGCGCATCGCTTGTGCCCCGTCAGAAACTTGAGAAAAAATTTGGGCAATCACCGGGTTTTGTGGCATCTACACTTCAAGAGAACGGCGGAATGGTCAAGGGTTTGGATCCTTCTTCACTTCTAGGAGAAGCTATGCATGTCATCAGTTGTGGTTATGAGGACAAAACTGAATGGGGAAAAGAGGTAAACCCATCGATTTCAGTCTAGCCTCTCTAGTACTTCTAGTACTTGGCCATTGTTTTTGTCCTGACTCCTTTATTTTGATCAGGTTGGATGGATATATGGCTCTGTGACTGAGGATATCTTGACAGGCTTCAAGATGCATTGTCATGGATGGAGGTCAGTTTACTGCATACCCAGAAGGCCGGCTTTCAAGGGTTCAGCTCCCATCAATCTCTCTGACCGTCTTCACCAAGTACTTAGATGGGCTCTTGGATCTGTAGAAATTTTCTTGAGCAAGCATTGCCCTATTTGGTATGGATATGGAGGTGGATTGAAGTCATTGGAAAGACTTTCATACATAAACTCGGTCATCTATCCTTGGACAGCTCTTCCGTTAATTGTCTATTGTACTTTGCCTGCAATCTGTCTTCTGACTGGGAAATTCATAGTCCCTGAGGTATTTTTCTTACAAGGGTTTTCATGAATTTACATTTCTGAAACTTGGTATTGTAGGATATGATAACAATTCTCTCCGTTTGAGGTTCAAGTGAAATTTCAGACTTGGTGGAAATAAATGTTTCTTCTAGGTGCAAAAGCTTCCAAATATATTCGTGAAGGAAAGAAGACTACCAAAAATATAATATGTCAAATTAACGATTTACCATGTCCTATCTGGCAACTATATGCCACGACTAGTGGGTTAGGCTTCATGTTTGGGGTTTGTTACATGAATCCGTCTTTAATTTTCTATTTTTTTTCCCATCGAGTTTGATGAAAGGCTTCTCTCTTAAACAGAGAACTATCACATCATATTTTATTGCCTCGATATAACTTTGTTGAGATATTTTGTTGCTTCCTCTTAAGGAAATCTTTACTGTGATCTGACCTTATTCCATCAGAAGTTATGTTGCCCCACAAATTAGTCCTTTTACATAACATAAAACCTTGTTTCATGACGTGAACATGTGAAATTTGATATATGCTTTCACAAAAACGTCTCTTCTGACATTGGTAACCTGAAACTAATGCACACTTCCATCTCTGCAGATTAGCATCTACGCCAGCATAATATTCATGGCTCTCTTTGCATCAATTGCCGCTACTGGAATTCTTGAGATGCAATGGGGAGGAGTGGGCATCGATGACTGGTGGAGAAATGAGCAATTCTGGGTCATCGGTGGAGTCTCCTCCCATCTCTTCGCCCTCTTCCAAGGCCTTCTCAAAGTCATCGCAGGAGTCGACACAAGCTTCACAGTCACATCCAAAGGAGGCGACGATGGAGAGTTTTCAGACCTCTATCTCTTCAAATGGACAAATCTACTAATCCCTCCGACAACCCTTGTCGTTATAAATGTAGTTGGAGTCGTTGCAGGGGTATCCAATGCAATCAATAACGGGTACGAATCTTGGGGGCCTTTGTTTGGCAAGCTGTTTTTTGCTCTGTGGGTGATTATCCATTTGTACCCATTCGTTAAGGGGATGTTGGGGAAGCAAGACAGAGCTCCGACGATTGTTATTGTGTGGACATTGCTTCTTGTTTCCATATGCTCGCTTTTGTGGGTGAGAGTTAACCCGTTTTTAGCGAAGGATGATGGACCCGTGTTAGAGGTTTGTGGATTGGATTGCAATTGAAGTGTGCATAATTTTTTGCTAGAGAAAGCGTAGTCCTGTGTAGATGGAGAGGTTGAGAGTTTTTTTCGTTTTCTTTGTAGATGTTATTTTTATTGAAATTCTTTGTTAGAAGATAGATTTTTTGTGGGTTGATCTCCAAAGGGTAGATGTTTGTAGTGAAAAGTTGTTTAGGGGTTTTGGTCGAGTATTTTGGTCAAGTTATTCCCCTCTAATTTAACTAAAGTTTCAGGATATTTGTTACATTTGGTTTCTAGTTCTTAAGGGTGTGAACTGTTATTTGTTGGTTTGTTCATTTGTTTCTCTATTTCAATTGATTTGGTTAATGCTTCAAACATTTGCATGTGACTGTGAACTTGTGATACAAACAAATGCAGGATATCTTTCCTTGAGTAGAGTCATGCTGTGTTGTATTATTGTGACAGAGCACTGCATTGATATTTCTGATTATTGATAGATAGAGGTTACTCAATAGCTGTTTGCATGTGTAAACTATACAATGGACCTTGGATCAATTTATACATTGAATATTTATTTCATACGAATGTCCTTGGAATATTGAAGGAAAAGTATCCGGTACATCTGGATTTATGACATTAAACGTTCACTAAAGTATTAAATGCATTTGGATTTATGACATTAAATGTACACTAAATGAATGACAATCCTTGGATTCTCAATATTCAACCAATGTAGTCTCATTCAATTCTCTCTTATGCATTTTTTTCTTCTATCAGAGTTCTTGTCTCTATATGGGAGACATAAGCAACACACATACGCGCATAAGCTGACAGAATATTAATTGGATACCTCCCCACAAGTTCACCTTCTATCTGGTCTAGTTCCAAAACAATGCGTCGTGTAGGGATTGAATTTGTTTTGGGCGTGTTCGGATCGTCATTTATGTATGCTATTATGATTATAACATTAGTTTTGCATCATGTTATGAATTTATTTATAATAAACAATATATGGCGAATTTCATAATTGATCAATGATATAATTATGAGCTCCAATATAAAATGAAGTATCGTGTAAGTGTCTACATGCGGAGACCATGTAATCAAGTTTTATTAGACCCATTTCATATCTCCATGAGCCTCTCTCTCTATACACACACACACTAACAAGATAACCAAAGCTTTAACCACTGAGAACTAGGGGCCCAATAGGGCATAGGAGGCGGATATGGTTTTACTCAATATCCGTATCAGATAGCATACAGTTATGCACAAAGATATGTAATGAAATATTTATGTGCATAACATATGCCATCTGATAGAGATATACATACATATACAATTATTTCGACCATTAGATTAATTATTTTGAGATTAATTTTGATGATATGGAAATCTAATAATCTTAGCTTTTCAAATATAATAAGCATATTAATGCACTCACCTTGTGGTTATATCTTATAATCTATATATTTTTCAATTTTATCTGTTTTTCTCCTCATATCCATTTGTATTCTTGTTGTAACCACTTATACTTTTCTTTATTTGATTTATATTTGTATCCATCTTAGTTGATATAGAAATGAGTTTTCCTTAAAGAGACATATCTGTACTAACATCCATTTTTGTAATTGGTAAGCGATTGCTAATATGGTAAATATTATGCTTGATCCTTACTGGAGAATTTTTTTAAAAAGACTATTTTTGAAAAATAATAAGCAAAACCAACCATTTTATGAAAATATTAGCAAAATCGATCTCTTTATGGTGGCAAAAAAAGAGATCGATATTGCAAAATATTGAGTTAAAAATACACGGGACTAGTAGTTAATTAGTTCTCACTAATTACGCTTAGTTTAAAACTGGTGTCTCGTATACTTTTGTGATGAAATGCTTAAGGTTTAATTGATGAGAACTACTAGTTCTGTGTATTTTTAAAGCTAATTTTTTGCAAGGTCGATTTTTTTTTAAAAAAAGATCGATTTTGATAATGATTTTACAAAACAGTCAATTTTGCTAATTATTTTTCAAAAAAGGTCTTTTTCAAAAAATTCTCCATCCCCATTCTATTCCCTTACAACTCAACTAACAACCCATTGGGTAAATCTTTTACATGTGTACCCTTGTAAATTGTACTCCTAACGGCATCAATTCTGTATAAGAAAAATGCATCTCTACTCATTCACCATAATCCAACAATTTCTCTACGTAAACAAAATATTTTCTCATATCAAATCTATCGGTATCGATTTAATGGATTTATTTTTTTGTTAATCCGTCGTATGATTTATTTAGATCCATAAATTTTTTTGTTAGATGCAATTTTAACAACTTATTGCTAAAATAATATTATCAGGAACATTTCTGCAAAACGACCAATACTTAATCTCTACTCCTCGAAATGCTTCGACTCTCAGCTCGAGTTCATTCATGGTGATCTCCGCTTAAAAAAAGCTCTAGATCTCCTTCAGATCTCCACCAAATCTCCCCCCAAATTCGAAACCCTAGACCTCCGCCATGTCGAACTCCGACACGGTCCCCCTCCACGCCTCCTCCCAGTCCGACATCGACGAGATCGAAACCCTAATCCACTCCGGCCCCACCTCCGTCCTCCCCGCCCAAAATTACCAGAGTGCCCCTCCCCCGCCTCAAAGTTACCAGAAGGCCCCTCCCGCCTCCGCCCCGTTCATCAACTCCAACCTCCCTCCGCCTTCAAGTTACCAAAAAGCCCCTCCGGCGCCGCCGCCGGTGGTCCCCGTGTCCTCCGCGGATCCGGTTCCGAATCTGGGCCCGATCCGACCCGCGATCGCCGCTGATGGGTTCGGGTCGGCCCCGAATACGCTGACGGAGCCCGTTTGGGACACGGTGAAGCGAGATCTAGCGAGGATTGTGAGTAATCTGAAGCTGGTTGTGTTTCCGAACCCGTTTAGAGAGGATCCGGGGAAGGCGCTGAGGGATTGGGATCTTTGGGGGCCCTTCTTCTTCATTGTGTTCTTGGGGCTTACTCTTTCGTGGTCGGCTTCGGTTAAGAAGGTAAACTTGTGAAAATTTTGGAATTTTTAAGTTAGATTTGGATGTGGGCTTTTACTTTTACTTGTTTTAATTTAATGCATGATGGAAGTATTAGTTATTAGAACATATTGGTATTGAAAGTAATTGGTGTAGAATCAAGATCTATCAATTCGAAGGCTGTAAAGTTATCACATGTTGATAGGTGAAAGATGAATCAATAGGTAGGTAAACCATCCAATTTAATCTCGATGTTTTACTGTGCAATGGGTCATCTAAGTTGTGTTTGTATGTTCATTCATTTGCTGAGAAATTTGAAATCATTGTAGAATGATAAGCTTCGGTGGCGTATCAAAATATGAAGTAAAGTTGATGTTCACTATTATGGAACAAGCTATAATATTTAGAGCACTCCTCTCAACAAAAATAAATAAATAGATAAATAATGTGCTTCATACATCAGACACTGTATGTATCTCCATCCATGTCGGACATGTACTAACTTATAACTAATTACCCATGTGTGGATGTATTTCATTTACTGGATTTGTGACATGTTGATGCATACAAATTGTATTGTTAGAAAAAGACAGAGGATGGATGGTGACTTTCAAAGATCTTTCAGTTTTTAATTGCATGTAGTAACATAAGCTACAATTATGGATGACCTTCGGCCTTAGCTCTAATTCCTATGCTTGTCACTATCTGGGAATGAACAATTAAAGTTAGATTTGAGGTTACAATGATTTTTCTTACTGATATGCAACCTAATTATAGGGGGTTTTGTTGCAAAATGTTGCCGACAATATTTATTGCAGCGAAGTTATTGAGAGCAAGTGATGTAAGATTTTGTCAAATATTTATTTCTAGAATCCATTGTTACTGCTAATAGATAAAGAATGGAAATGGATTTTTTTTTGCTAAAATGGCCTACACGTCTATTCCCAAGTATGGCATCAGTGCTTTAGTGTTATGTGGTTATTGTATACAATGTAGTTTTTTTGTCTGAGGAGGTGGATGTGGTTATTGTATACAAGGTAGTATTATTAATATTTAGAGATGTCTTCATTACCCAGTTGATCTGTGTTGTACGACCCTTTTTTTTGTATGATTTGCTATCGAGTATTTTTACTAAATAGTTGCATTAGATGATGCTCTTTAAATTTATTGATTTGTCCAGGGTTATGGGAAGCATTGATGTTTGTTCTTCATTTATGTTGCTTGAAGATTGAATGTAGGTAATGCTTGAATGTTCCCTTCAGAAAAAGGATGGGTATACCTATTCTTCTGGAGCAATGAATGCTATATTGTTGTTAAGCAATGATGCAGTCTCCACTTATCCTCTCTTCTCTATGCCACTACACTTCGGGCAATATACACTTTAGATGCCCTTTGTCAATGCATCTTCATATTTCTCTAGCAGTTTGCATTCATTTGCTGTGACTTAGCTGTAAAGATGAAATTTCAGGAGTTGAGGGTGTGGCTTTAGTGCAGTTAAAATGCCTTGGACTCTTAACTCTTAAGTCTGAAATGATTTTAAGTTCTAGAAGATCTCATGAGTGAATGATCATGAGCAACATGGTTTCAAGGAACACTAGGTATTAAATAGTTAGGAAACACCAAATCCTCGCGAAGATCCCCATTCATGCTTTTGGCTTATGGGTATTTCTGTATGAGTTTAAATGTAATTGCCTGATATTTATTATTTTTCTCTTGCCTCTTTATTTGACCAAGAATTTATCACTTGGAAAAGGAACTTTTAGAAAAACTTTGGCTATCCATTTTGGTGACGGACATCATACCTTCAATCTTGTAGGCCTTGAAATGTCTTCCTTCTCATATATGATCTGAAAGCTACAACCACAGTCTGCTTTAAGACTGTTTACATGCTATTGGTATTTAGTGATCCTATAAAATGTATGATGGGTGAGGATTCACTCTAGTCTATAGCCCACATAGTTATGCACAACCAATTTGAGAGGACCACCATGGGATATTATTATTATTTATTTATTTATTTTTGAAAAGTCATGGGTTTCTATTTGATGTGTATATTTCACCACCATGTGCTTTAAAACTGTGGTTTATTTAGTATCTGTATTTCAGCAAATATTTAAGAGTTTGTGTGGTTTTGTGCTGTGTACCTTTTAAGCAGACCTTTTTTGCTGAGATATATTCAATATTGGTACCCAAGTTGAGAGGACCACCATGGGATGGTATGATACTTTAAACTGTGGTTTTGTTGGTATGCTATGTTACATGGGTACTGTTAATCCAAAGCCGTAACCATACCCGACACGTACCCCTACCCAAACTCCTTGCATATATGGATACCTATATTCAGGTGTGTACTCAATTATGTAATATATGTTTTAATTTATAACAATTGTCATACATTTCTGGACATATATCCCACACTTCACATCCACTTCTTGAAACTTGTTTGACATAGGTCAAGATCCGAGTTATGATTTTGAAGTGTTGCTTGGATGTCTAGTTCGGAAACTAGTGCTTTTCCAATTTATAAGCCACATAATAAAAGAAACTTTAAAATGTTATAGAAATTTTAATTCTCATCATTATTCGCATATAAATTATTAATTCCAATATATAATATGTGTATATAAATATTTATATAACTGTGTCCCCATACCCTACATTGGACAAATTTGCTGTGTCCCGTACACGTATCCATACCTGTATCCGTACCCATGCAACATGTTCGCGGGGAAAATAGTTGCTGTCATTTTCATTGATCTGTAAAACGAACCTGTTACAAATTTATCTTTTACAAACAAATTACAAAATTACAGCTCGCCTTTTTATAAGGCTGTTACAATGAGAAATAAATAAAAATTATAACTTTTTATGGTT
>JBAKGM010000200.1:4277592-4288780 GCA_037177215.1 Asparagus racemosus | reverse complement strand
AAAGCACATGAGAAAAAGTCAAAGGGGCTGGGTCACATTAACTTTTTACTTTTGGGGCCTTAACACAATTTTCCCTATAAAATTACCAAAAATAGAACATCAGGCTAGCAAATAAACAATGGGTGAAATGTTGGGGGCATTAAAGTGCAAATAACCAAAAAAAGTGAAGGTACAGCATAAACTAATCCGCGAAACATCTTATGCACACGCTCTTCTGATCCCAAGCAACGAATTAACGAACGATCTCCTCCCTCTAAATACATCTTAGGGCTAAAAAATAGGTAAAAATAGAAAAGAAACGAAAACCCTAAGCAAAACCTCCGCGCTCTCGATTTGATCTCGCTAGATCCATCAAAAACCCTAATCAAGCTCCAACCATCCGACAAGGTAATCTCTCGCAATTTCCATTTGTCCGATTCGCTCCATCGATAATTTCTAGGGTTTCTGAGTTCGTTCCCTTTTCACTTCTGAAATAAATATTCGAATTTTGAGATTTTTTTTAATATTTACCTGCGTTGCAGATGTCAGATCCATCCAAAGTTCTTCACATCCGAAACGTGGGTCATGAAATATCCGAGGTATTTTATTTCTTCATTTTATAATTTATTTTAACTACAAATCATGTCTAAATCCTAACTTTTTGTGGTAATATATCATTAATTAGTTAATTTTCCCTCTGTTCCTCTTGTTTTAAGAATGATTTGCTGGAACTGGTTCAGCAATTTGGCATTGTCAGTAAGCTTGTAATGTTACGGGCAAAAAATCAGGTCCTTTTTTTTTACAATTTTTTGTTTGTTTACTTTCCCATTTAATGTTATTGATTTCTCATTAAATAGAAAATTTAACATTAGAATTCACTGTGGTCACAGGCTCTTCTTCAGATGGAAGATGTGAGTTCTGCTGTTAGTGCGATTGAATACTATACAAGCGTTCAACCCAGTGTTAGGTGTGAATATGCACTGTACTTTCTCTTATTTCTGTTCGTTGCTTGTTGGGTACAAGTAATTTTTCATTAGTTAACATCATAGTTGTTCTTCGGTTCTGAGCTGGAAAAACAAATCTATTCATTGCAAATATTCATGGGATTCGTTTTCCTGATGATGTTTCAGGGGAAGGAACGTTTATATACAATTCTCGTCTCATCAAGAGCTAACTACAGCTGAACAGAACTCTCATAGACAGAAGGGTGCAGATCAGGTTAGTTTCGGGTAACTGAGTAATGCTGTTGTACGTATGGACTATTTGGCGTCCTTTCATAATTGGTGGTTTGGGCTGTGGTACACTGAAAAAGAGTATATAAGGTGATCCACATACTATAGCACTTTTGATTAGCTGTTAAGTGCTGAATAAATGATTCTGCCAGATATGAATGAACTAATAAAAGGTGATCAATCAGCTTAGTTTTACATCCAACAAAATATTTACTTGAATGTTTATCTTCTGATGAAATGAGTCAACTTCTACTGTATCAATGTTTAGGAACAAGTTTCATAGTTTACAATTCTGAGTGTCATCTGTGGATCTCCTTTGCTTTACTGATTACTCATTGTCTGTGATCAAATCTGGCATACCTCTATTTGTGTGGGTGTATTCACCCAGTTGGCTTGTTGAATAAGATGGGTGCTCCAAGTACATATGTGGCGCTTTGGTCCCTCAATCCCTTTATGCTTTCATATTTGACGCCTATGCTCAGTGATGGTTCTTTGTACTATTCTTAGGCCTTGGATTATTCTCTCACAAAATGAATTCTTTGGTTGATGACTCATACACAAATTTGATATTTTGGTGGCGCTATCATCCTTAAATCCATTGACTTTTTGAGAGAGGGTTCTTTCAGGGCATAGAGGTCGAGGATCAGACTATGCTTGCACAGACATCCGGAGGGGCTGAAGCTGGTTTCATACTATGATAATCTGAAGATGAATGACTAAGGAATGTAGTGGTTATGGTGCGAGGTGCAGGAGATTTAGAATCTCCAAGGTAAAAGAGGATGTGATATCACACACATAAAACTCACTTTTGGTCATTGAGTCTTATGGTCTCCATCTTCTTAACCTTCTTAGGTTCAGAACTCTATTAGGGTTACTGCCGAATCGGTTAATAATCTGATTTGTAAGGAATTTTGAGAAATTATTTTGAGGAAGTTGCTACTTCCCTTTTGACTAAGGATCTGGAAAAGCTATTTTAAGAAGGGAAAAAAAAACTCAAGCAGAGCTAGTGAAAGTTGGAAAGATGTTTAGCTCTTTCGGGCTCAAAATGATTCATGAATTAAGGGTTCATAAGGTCTGTTCAGTTGTTTTCTTTTTCTTGTTTCTTTTTTTTTTTGTCTGGGTAAACTATAACAATAGCTACTTAATGATGGAGCTGTCACTAGCTCATTTATACAAGTGGAAAAAGTGACACTAGTCAGCAATTTCAATAAGGATGGGAAGTTCATAATGATAGAGGTTTGTGCAGAAAAGCGTCATTGATTGGCAGATGTTGGTATTATTGTCAGATACAGGTTACCTTCTCGCTAATGGGGCCACCTTCTTTACAATGACTATCCTGGGCCTTAGCTTGGTGCTGGAAAGATTTATGTTTAATAACTTTTTAGGTCGTATGACAATTTTATGAAGCATTAATTTATATAGAGCTAGGCTAAATGAACTAGATGCCTGAGATAATCCATTATTAGCTCATTTGAAATGTCCACTTGCAGTTCCGATATCTTCAAAAATTTTATTGATATGTCAAGTGAAGTAACCGCAATTTTTATATGTAACTTCTTCCAATAAGATGCACTCTCATCAATAAAAGAGTGAATTGTTGATTTTTCTGTTTCTAATCTGTATGTTGAATTTACTTCTGTACCAACTTGTTATGATGCTAAGTAAAAACTCGTTTTTGAGATTTTCTATTGCTGGAGAAGAACCTTTAGGCAAAATCTGTCTCTAAATTGGCGATATTCTTGTTTTATCCCATCAGGCATGCCACTCTGAAAGGTTTAGCCCTCAGGATGAATAGGAAAACATATAAACTTCTAATTCATGGTATGACCCTAAGACTTCCTCTAGCTTCAGTATAGTCAATAGACTTGAGACTTTATTGTCAAACCTTTCAATTGAACAAAAAAAACCTCCGGATCACGGATTATATTATCTTTACAATCTTGTAAGTTGTGAATACTAAAAAATAAAAGTTAAATTTAAAACAGACTGTATTTTTTGTTAAGAAAACTTCTGTTTAGCTTGAATGAAAAGAATATCTTGTGAACTAACTTCTTTCGAGAAGATTCACTCTCTTCTGCTGGTATATTTTTGCAGTGTGATGTTCACTTGTTTCCCCCGTAGCTTGTCTTGCTGGTAGATGTTGTCCTGTTTCTCCATTGAAGATTGTATTTATTCCCCTAGCTATTTCTATAGGACACATCTTTTGTAAAACTTGTAAGATTCTGTACTTGACCTTAAGAGGGCATTCATCTGTACTATCTAGAAACAACTTTTCCATATCCCAACATACTCATTGGATAGGTGCCTAATGAATCGGAGTAAAATCTCATAGAATACTTCCAATGGATGTTTTACTTCGTTCGTCGTGATCTTTGTGCACTATAATACTTATCTATTGAGGATCATGCAATTTTGATACCCTATCTGCTTATCATGCAGCTGATGGTCACAAATTAGGCTTTTTCACAATAATAGAACACCTAAAATTATGGGATTAACAGTGAGGAAGTGTTTCAATCAAAGGGTTTTCATAAATAAACAATTTGGATCAAAATGAATAGTTTGGATCATCAATGGAGACTGTCGATGGTGTAATTCTAAAGCAACTTCTTACTTCTTAATTACCTAAGGCATCGCATTAGGAAGATGTTTCCTATTTCTTGACTTTGTTTTCCCGTTTGTCAATGATATTTTAGTTGTCTTGTTGATGAGGCAGGTCCACTTACTGCTACTGCATATGAAGTTGTTTTAATTACTGAAATCTCCCTCCTAATCACTTTAACTCCAATTATTTGATTAATCCTTTTCCCTTGGAATAGGCTCTTTACTGAGAAAACTTTGTTGCTCTTTTGTTGGTACCCTTGCAATGCTGTTTTGACAACTTGCTCTTGTCCAATATTATAATATTTCTATGTGCTGCTTACCTCTTGAATAAGAATTAATTTAGATTGACAATTCTACAGAATGAATGTGAAAATTTACTAGGGTGATATCACATATGACATTAAAATACTCTACAGAATGCATAACGGAGAAGTATGCCTGTGGAATTTGGCGAGCCTTCATTGACTTACTATAAACAATTAAATACATAAGTAGATCTACTTATTCTTATTTGAACTATCAATGGCTTCTAAAAGATTTATTCTGCACATATTGTAATAGCAGCATGAATGTGGAAGTTTACTAGGGTGACAAACATCAGTTATGATAACTTAGTAAATTGGTGAAACGATGCTTAAATTGGAAGAAGAATAGTTTCTCTTTCCCTTGTTGTCTTTTGAAGTAATGATTTCTTCTGTGGCCTTTAGGAAATATAATGATATTAAGAATCATAACTTCTTTTTATAGAGCATCTTTGTTTATAAATGGTGACAAGAATTTATCTCCTTTCTCTAACATTCGACTTGTGAGACAGTAGAGTAGTTCTTTTGTTCCTCTCTTTCTTTATATAACTGAAGGCTTTAAACAAACTTCTTCTCTTCTATAATTCTACTTGCTACTTATTCTTCTCTATTTATTCCTCTCTCTCTTCTGTCTGTATGATCGTCTGCTGTTGGGCACTCAGGATTCGCAACCCAATCGAATCCTCTTAGTCACTATTCACACAATGCTCTATCCTATAACGGTGGAAGTGCTGCATCAAGTGTTTTCTCCATATGGATTTGTAGAGAAGATCGTCACCTTTCAGAAGTCAGCTGGTCAGCTTCTTCAAGTCTTCTCTCTTCTTAATATTGAACAAACTTTCTGGATTAAAAGTGTTTCTACGGATTTGACTTTATCTGGTTGAGAATCTTGAGATAGCTTTAAGTGATTACATTGTTCTGATTGTGATTAGTTATTTTGTGTCTTGATATTATAATATACGTCCTGACTTTTGTCAGAGCTCGTGAATATACATTCTGCATGCATTCTAGTTTTCTATTTATACAAAAATCTATCACCAGTTCCATAATTATTTTCTTGCTGTGCAGGCTTTCAAGCTCTTATACAATTTCAATCACAGCAAAATGCGGTGGAAGCAATGAATTCTCTACAAGTATGTAACAGCGGTCATGCTTAGAGAATTTTAGGGGATGGTAGTTGTCTTTATTTTGAAAACTTATCTTCAGGCAACGTGTTTGTCTGTGTAGGGGCGCAACATCTATGATGGCTGTTGTCAACTAGACATACAATTTTCCAAGTACCCTCCTGCATACTATAAACCTTTCATTAGTGAAATATGCTTATTTTCTGGATGTCTTACTAATTTGTTTCCCCTGTCCAATGCACAGTCTCAGTGAACTGCAAGTTAATTACAACAATGAGCGATCAAGGTATACTAGCCTATGCTAGCTTTTGTTTACCCGTAATTAAATAGCATTTTGTTTTACTTTTCTGTCTTTGTTCTCTACTTGGAAGAGGGTCGTGTAGGCTTTTTTGGGTTTGTTACTGTGCTGTGTCAATTCCAATCAGTTCAATGTTGAGGGTTCCCATGTAGAGCTTCCTAATTAAAGAAATTTGACTTTGGCTTAAAGTTGAGGGTTCGCATGTAGAGCTTCCTAATTAAAGAAATTTGACTTTGGCTTAAAATTCAAAATTCCTAAAGAACTATTATGGTTAGTTGTAAGGTTGCAGGAGGCTTTAATGAACTCTACATTAATTTTAGGTTTCCCCCCAAGAAACTACTTTTAAAATAGAGTCATTCTACAAAAACCAACTTTGATTGTCAATTTATTCATAAACCACCTTTAAACAGATTTTTGTTGCAATCAACGATCTGGGTTCCCTTTTCAATTAAGTTCTTTTTTTTAATAATTAGTTGTCAAATACCAAGTATATTAGAGATATGATCCTTAATGGAGGTTAGGTGGGATCAATTACCGAAAGAACTTAACTGAGAAGTTGGCCCACATGGTTGATTGCAATCAGCAACGCTTTAAAGGTGGTTTATGCATGAACTGTCAATCAAAGGTGGCTACTGTAGAATGACTTTATTTTAAATGTGGTTTCTAGGAGAGAAAAAACCCTTAATTTTAAGAAGCTTTAAAATGTGGAAGAAGACCCATAACATATCAGATATCATATCATTCTTTCCATTTTAGTATATACCCTAGAAGAGGCTGTTGTGAGAGAGCTTCCCTAAAAGCAGAACACAGACTATAGCTTCCATTCAATGGATAGTAATTATTGTTAATACCCACTGCAAATTATGATAATTTCTACTAAAACTGGAGTATGTATCATTTAAAACTAGAGTGTGTATCATTGCAAAAACTATACAGAGAAGGAATGTTTAGCATACCTGGTATCTGAGGAAAACTTTGGTATCTTCTATCTTCTAAGTAGATTGAGTCATAAGATTCATAACTAAGGTTGCTAAGGCCTTGGGAAGCTCACAACTTGGCTAGGCAAAAACTTCTTCATAATTTAGCAAAAACTATTTATTACCTTTGCTCTAAAACATTCAAATAATTTTTTGTTTTAGCTTGAAAGGCTTGAATAATAGTGTAGAGATAGATAGATAGATAGATAGAGAGAGAGAGGGAGGGAGGGAGGGAGGGAGGGAGAGGATGGGTTCTTTCTTCATGTTGCTTGTTCTGCTTTAATAGTTGTTTCCTTTTGCCCGTCACATTTATTAGGTTCCTAGAATTTGTTGCATCTTACTGAAGATGTGCATTGCTTTTGTTCAGAGATTTCACTAATTCCTCCTTACCAACTGAACAAAGAGGCCGGTCTTCACAAGTAAGTTGCTTCTTGTTTATTCATCTGGTTTCGGTCTGTTTTTCAGCTGCTTGTATGGAACCTTGTATATATTTATGTGTTTAATACTTTTTTTCATTATGTTTTGTTTATATTCCCTTGATGCTTGTCTTGATGCGTTTTAACATTCTTTCATTTCGTTCATGTTTATACCAGGCTGGATACGGTGATGGTGGCTACTATGGATATCAACCACATGGCGGCAGAGGTTGGTTCTCTTGATTTAACACTAATTTTAGGGTCCTCCCTTGTTGTCGTGATGCTTATTAGTCTTTGTTGTCTCCCTTTCTTGCATCAGGTGCATATGGACAGGTTGGTATTGCTGTTATGCAGGTTTTCCTGTTTCAAGTGCCATTTTTATTTTGTTCACATTTGGTTAATTTGGTTTCAACCATTACTCCAGTTAAATTTTTAAGTATGTTTCAATGAGCTCCTTTTCATGTGAAATTGTTAAACCTTTTTACCCCCTTAGATGGGTGCAATTTTAGCTGCCTTTGGTGGTGGCTTGCCTCCTGGAGTGACTGGTACAAACGATAGGTCCACGCTATTGGTCACTAACTTGGATCCTGATGTAAGTTCTAAGTTGTTTTAATGTTTGCCAGCTCTATTCAAAGCCTGTTCTCTGACCATTTTTTTTATTGCAGAAAATTGACGAAGACAAGCTCTTCAACTTGTTCTCTATATATGGCAACATTGTGAGAATCAAATTGTTGCGCAATAAGCCCGATCATGCGCTTGTTGAAATGGGGGATGGTTTTCAGGCAGAGCTGGCTATACACTTCTTAAAGGTTTCCTCTTGTCAAGTCTTGTTACTTCTCCTCACCTTAAGTTTTATTTGTCTCATTATATATGCTCAGTGCTTCTCAGCTGTCAAGCTCATGCACGAACCCCTGGGCTTCAACCTAATAACTAAATTATTCTTGAAAACCTAAGCCCTTCTCCTAACTTCTATTTGTTATGACCCACAAAACCTCCATCCAACATTTTCATGTATGATGTCATTCCGAGGGTTGTGAGTCAGCCTATTATTATTCTTGCAATGTCTGATGAGCAGTATAGTCTGTGTATCTGGTCTTGGTGCATTGAATTGGAATCCTTTTCATGTCTGAGACTACCAAATACTATGCACACCTTATCGAGTCTGTTGATGTTTAACTTCACCTCTCTTTTTTCACTCTTCGGTTGTAGGGAGCCATGTTGTTTGGTAAGAGGATGGAAGTGAATTTCTCAAAGTTCCCACACATAACCCCATCCTCTGATGTCCACGAGTATGCGGGATCCAGCCTTAACCGCTTCAACAACAATGCAGTAAAGAACTACCGATACTGCTGCTCTCCAACGAAGATGATCCATATCTCCTCCCTCCCTCAGGACATCGCTGAGGATGATATTTTGACCCATTTGGAGGAGCACGGGACCATTGTTAACAGCAAGCTTTTCGAAGTGAACGGGAAGACACAAGCTTTGGTCTTGTTTGACGATGAGGAGCAGGCAACTGAGGCTCTTGTAAGCAAGCATGCGAGCACCATCAACCGTTCAGTAATCAGAATTTCCTTTTCCCAGCTTCAGAGTATCTAAATTCCCCTGGAAAGTTTGTGAGAAAGAAGGTTTAAATATATCCAAGACCAGCTGTGTTTACTTTTTTGCAACTCATGCTCTTCTGTCTTCTTAGTTTCTCTCAAAGTTCATGTTGTTCTTAATATTTTTTTTGGTCGAGTGGCTTGGTTTAATATAGTTTTTGGGTCTTGAAGTAATGCCATTGTCTTTGTTTCCGGTTATTTTTGTCGGATCTTCTAAAGTTTTGTAGTTGTACCGATAAATATGATTTGGTTCTTTGGTTTATTGATTAAATGGCTAGCATGAAGACATTGTGGTTCTTGAACGTTGTCAAATATAATAGAGGCGAACCGACAACTTTGTTTTGTAGAATATATGCAATTACACACACAAACGTACAATCATGTGTGTATCTAATATTTTAGGCGTGATAATCTAGAGCATACCCGTTCATAATATTGCTTACTGTATAGCTTTACAGGAGATAGACAAACCAAATTTTTTGTGCACTTACCATTTTTGCTAACAAAGATGTCCTATTTTTTTCCATGACAAAATTGATTATGTCTGAAAAAGCAATTGTCAGACATGCGTCAAGGATTTTGTGAACAGTGAAAGGATATTTATTTTGTGGATTATGTGATATGTGTACAAAATATGCAAATGTTGGAGATGAAATTTTCTTGCTTCTTAATATCAATAACATGTCTAAAAAGTATCATAAATGTGAAATATAGAAATATTCACCATTTCAAAGTTAACAAATTATGACGAATATCTTTGGATCAGATTCAATTTAGAAAGACTTGGAAAAAAAATTTATCCCGTTGGAAGGTTCTGATTTAAATCTAGAGTTCCAATGCAAACAATATACACGTTTGTCTGGTACAGACATGTAAAAGTTAAAACGCTATTATGTAATAAAGATGCATGTATACAAGAGATAAAGTTTCTTTTATTAGTATTTAATAAAAAATTTAACCGCTAGAGGAAGGGCTTGAACCTTCGACCTTGTGGTTAACAGCCACACGCTCTAACCAACTGAGCTACTCCAGCTCTGATGATTGTATAATAAGTACATTTATAAATACATAGTTATCGTTCTATACCTACGGCAGAACTATATTGCCTCTTTCTACAAAAGAATAGGAGTTAGGGTAAGCACTGGATGATGTTTGAATCTTTGAAGCCATGGTCCCATTAATTTGTTGCGTCCTTTAATATCATCCTACTAATTATCCTATGACTTCGGCGTAAGAACTAGGAACATTTTGTTTGAATGTGAATTGAGTTTATCGTACAAATATCATGTCAATATTTTTTTTTTAATGGAACAAATGTTTATCTTATGTTTTCCTAGAAGTTTATGCAACTATTCAGTGAAAATGATCCTAAGTTTTCTTTCAAAGAACAAATAAATTGGGGATTAAACTCAGGTTTTCTTGAAGATGAAAGTAGTGGATTGGCTACAAACAGTTGCCTAGCTTTATTTACGCATATGCTTCTTCAAGATGTAGGAGATAAGGAGTTAGTAGTAACTTGCTCCCTAGTTCACAAGGGATAGAATTTGCAAATCTCACAGCGAAAACTAGTACGTAGTAACTTTAGGCTTTAGTAAGATTTATATATATCTTTCATCGTCTCATAGTGAAATCTAGTTGAGAAATCACTGTGCATTGTCCTTTTTCTACCAACCAAAAAAAAAAAAAAAAGCACTAGCTTCGACATAAAAAAGAATAGAAAGAGCTAGCGTTGTTGCGTATTCTTATCCTACCAAAAGGACTTTGCTCAACTATTAATTAAGCTATTATCCCTTTTACCCTTTACGGAAAACGTATTACTTTCATTTTTGGTGTCTACAATTATATACTACTCCACAAAGTTTCAAGGAAAAAAAAAGATGGGAAGTGTTTGGCCAAATTTCTATTTTAATAACCTCGACGAAACCATCAAAATAACTTGACCTTGTAAGGACATGTCTGGCTATTAATTATTTTGATAAGTAAATCTAGTTATAAATGGATTCAGATCCTCTCCACTACAAAAATAATGGAAAGATCTCTACTTTCATTATTATCCCTTGGATTTTTTTTGATGGATGAGATTAAAAGAAAGATTAATTCCCGTTATCATAAGAAAGAGTTAATGAAACAAACTCCTTGAGTTTCTCCCGCTTTATTTCTTTCCAATTTTTCTATTCAATCTCTTTTTCCTTGTCCCTTCTTTCTGTTCTTTTTCGTTTTCTTTTTTATCTTCCTTTTTCTTTAAGGGTTTTTATTTCTAGGCCCAAAAGTTTACCCTGATTTATCTTTAAACCCAACATCTTTTACTTGTATCTTTAAACCCAATTAGCTTTTTATATTTATCTCTAGACCCAACTTTCAAAATACAATACACATATATATGGGCCCCCCTTAAATTTTAAAAAAATCCAATTCTACCCTTTCCTAACCTCCCTCTATTCCTCTGTTGTATCATATGTGGGCCCCTTATTTAATTTTAAAAAACCAAATTAAATGTGAAATGAGGAGAGAGAGAAAAGGGGGGGTGTTGTTCCTACGTTCTTCTCCCCCGCACCTTCACAACGCCCATCTCTCTCTCTCTCTCTCTCTCTCTCTCTCTCTCTTCTCTCTCTCTCTCTCTCTCTCTCTCCATCTCTCCCTTCATCCCCCCCTGTC
>JBAKGM010000200.1:4263480-4277492 GCA_037177215.1 Asparagus racemosus | reverse complement strand
GCCACGAAGAGGGGACGACTAGTACCGCCTTTCGTGTCGGCCACGAAGAGGGGACGACTAGTACCGCCTTTCGTGTCAGCCACGAAGAGGGGACGACTAGTACCGCCTTTCGCGTCGGCCACGAAGAGGGGACGACTAGTACCGCCTTTTGTGGCGGCCACGAAGAGGGGACGACTACCACCGCCTTTCGTGTCGGCCACGAAGAGGGGGCGACTAGTATCGCCTTTCGCGTCGGCCACGAAGAGGGGACGACTAGTTTTTGCCGGGGCGTTTGGTTTGCGCATCACCGTCGCTCGGGAAGGAGGTGTTATCCCCTTAATCATGTTGATATTCCTCCGCGAGGGTTCAGGACCATAACAGAATGCAATTCTAACTTCTCATTAGTACATACCAAACATAATGTGTTTTTTGATGCTAAAAATATCATTCTTACTTCTCATCGCTTCCCATTTCATGTGACAATTGCTATTCCGAATGAGTTACAAAGGAATTTATATTTCCCACTTAAGTAAGAATAAAATTAATAAAATAAATTCCGGATATACTCTTCCTAATATATTTCCACTTAATTCTCTAATAGCATCCAAACATGAGAATGTGAACTGAGTATTCCATTCTCATATCAAATCCATTCAATTCCTACATTCATTCCATTCTCACTTGACTTAATTCCTGCATACCAAACGAAGCGTAAATGTTTTGTAAAAATTAGTTATTAGTGTGTTTATTTGTTAATACTAATTTGTCAAATGAAGGGGAAAAGAAAATTCAAGGAGGGAGATCACAGTCTAGTAATTTTTACCTGGTCTTTTTTTTGAAATTTTTTCACTAAAATGTATAATGTAGGGGTGGGATTTGGATGTGAACATCCTAGTCCTAATCATGATACTAACTAATCAATAAGATAATAAAGTTAAATCCAAATCCATAGTCCTAAACTAATAATACATTAAAGTTAAAATTCAGACCTTAATCATAAATCAATAACACCTTAAGTCCTAAAAAAAGTCTTTGTCCCGTTTAAAAGTTCTCAACCAATTTCCCCCCTTAGATTAAAATAGACCGTTAATTTAGTTTACAAATGGACCATTCCTTGATTCACCTCTAACCAGGTAATGATAAATCCTAATATGCTTTTTGACCTGATTGCTGGCCTAGCATGACTTGGTTAGGTTTTGATAATGTTATTTGTTAACCTAGTCATGCCAAATTGCCTTATAAGAATTCCTATTCGAACACCCTACAACAAGAGCTAACCTATACCATTCATGGGTAGTTAAAAAGGTTAGTTTCAGAATTATGACTCCTCTACGATGTAGATCACTCTACTCTTATATGGGTGGTCCTAATGGAATCCATACTAATACTATCTTTTTTATTTTTTTTGATAACCCAGCCTGGAAGCAAACCAAAGAACAAAAAGTACGAGTTTAGGATTTTTTTTTTGATAACCATTCAGATCAGGCGCGATGAGTATCCTGATATTACCTTGATACGATATATATGTACACACACATACACACACACACTAGCATTTTTTTCAATTAAGACGAAATGCTAAAGATCATAATCCCTTTAAAAGTACGAGTTTAGGAAAAATTTTCCATGGTAAATATTACTCTTAACTATTTTGAATATTTCGTTTAAATCTTAATCTATTCTATTTAAAATTATATCTTATCTAATCCCATGTGAACTACCTATAGCTCAACAATTTAAAAAAAGATTAATAAACTACATGAAACATTATTTTGAATATTATACTAAAATCTTAATCTATCCAAATACTAATTATATCCTATATTAACCCCACATGAACTACATATAGCTCAACAATTTAAAAAAAATAAGATTAAGAAATTATACATATATAAAATATTATATTACATGAAGTATTACAAAATAAACCAAAAAGTTTCAATAATTACACAAAATACCCTGAAAAGTTTAAAATTACACAAAACACCCTGACTTTTCAAAAGTTAAAATAACAAACATGAAATCTAAAAATTAACAACATCCTAATGAATTTAAAATTTATAATCAACACCTTCAACAATTTAAAAATTATAGAAATAACCTCAAAAGTTCAAAGTACAAAAAATTATCCTAAAATTCAGAGATTACAAAACTTGCAAACAATATAGATGGATTTCAGGGATTACCATTAGACACTTGAAATTTTAAAATTTGAAAAAATTAACTTCAAAGTTAAAAAAATACAAAAACACCCTCAAAAGATAAAAAGCACAAAAAACTTGAAATTTTAAAACTTATAACTGATAGACATCAAATCTGGAAATTATCTGCAGCTCCTTGTAATGTAAATTTATCAAAAAATAACCTAAAATTTTAGTAATTGCAAAAAATACCCTTAAAATTTCAGAGCTGCAAGAAACATCCTAACATTTGAAATCTTACCGCCAACATACAAAACATGAAAATTACAAGCACCCAACTTAAAATTTAAAATATTAAAAAAATACCATCAACGTTTAAATAATTGAAAAACACACCTTCAAAAGTTCAAAATCACAAAAAGGCTAAAAATTGGCAAAGTAAAAAGTAAATGTTTGATATTCTTTTATTAAGATGCGTAAATTTAACTTTCAATTTAAATTTTATCATCCCTTTTCAGTATCTAAAAGCAGCCTAAATTGATGCTGGTAAAAATAACAATTACAATAGATTAAAACTATCCAGTGAATGAATAAAAAATTAAAATATATATGATAGATTAAAAATTAACATTATTGTATAAATGTAAGGAACTGCATTTAATTTTACTAATAACATTAATTGATAGAAGACTAAATTACATAAAACTAATAAAAAACTATAATATAATAGGTTAGCATTAATTGATTATAATGTATAAACATTCATCTCTGATGTTAATCATATTCATAGGGTAAAAAAATACAATGAATTATGTATGGAGAAACTATAAGAAAGTTCGGAGATATCCTTTAAAAGAATCAGGTTGTTTTCATTTCAAATGGATAAGTGAAGGAAATAAACCAAAATTTTGAAAACATTCATGAATCACTTGAATTGGCATTGATAAAAGACATATTTAGCAAAAAAAAAAAACACCGACTGAGTTCTCCTTGAATAACATATTGAACAACTTTGTCCTAATAAAAAAAAAAACCATTCTCCATGAAAGATACAAGAAAAAATAATAAGTATTTATAAATTTTCATACATTATTATTGAAATACTAAATGAATTATAAACTTAATATAAATTTACATATAAATAATATTGTAATAGAAACTAAAGTGAAGTCACTGGTCATCTATGTTGCAAGTTATAATAAGCCAGATAAGATGAGGGAAATCACTATAATGAACGAAAGGTATACACATTATACTTAGTTAAAATAGTAAGTAATTATAAATTAAATTTGATATTTTTCTTTTTCCTCTATAGTAACATAATGCTGTAGGTAACTTTATTTAGGGATATGACTACCAACGAATGATCAATTCTTAAAGACACGATCAAAGATAAGCATGTAATAGTACTATCAGATTTGAAGATATTTAAATATAAAGATAACATAGTTTACTACTAAAATACTTATTAAAGGCCACTAAACATAAAATTCACATTATATCTGTCTCAAAATAGTAAGGGAGATATGCTTGCCATCATAAATTGTCTTAACAATATATTTCAACCCAAAGACACAACTTATTGAAGAAATAAGAGAATGGTAAGTAAACAAAGCAAACATCCATATGACACAATAAAAAAATATATTACACTTTAAAGTTAATATGCATGGCTCATTCAGAACAAGTTGCTAAAATAAAAGCAACTCCATCAATGCTCTTTACAAATACAATATAAATTTAATTTATTGATATATACAATCATGACAACATTCAAAGAGGTATGATCTTAGAAGACCTACTCTAAAATTAACACAATTAAACTTAAAAATACTTTATCAATATACATACACGCTATTGGACCTATAATGCAAAGATAATTACCATTCATAATAGAGTTGAACCGTGGTTCTAGCTTATAAAAGCCACAACAGTAAGGTGGAAAGAAATGTTAATAAGAGTGTCCAAATGATAAATATCACAACATCACTGAAAGTTAAGTAATATCCCTTCTTCATAAAATAAACATATCAAAATTAAATATTAACATTATAATCTAAGACAAATTTATAGTGAAAATTACAGTTATTTAGTTCAGATCATTGTGGAAAATGACACAGACAGATCAAAATGTAATATTGTTTAACGCATAAAAAACTTTTATTGGATGCACACTAGAAGATTTCACTGCAGAGGAAAAAGAGGTAACTCCTAACATTCTTAAAAAAATAAATTAGAAATTAAAAAATTCATATATATGAAATTAGCATTTAGTCTCATGGAAACACAAAAATAAATCAAAGTCTACATTTTTAAAAGTTTTTTTGAATATCGGAAATACATTCAAATTCTTTGTGAAATAAGGCAAGAAGGCAAAAGATGAACGAGCAAAGAGAAAAATAACAGCACAAGAAATTCAGCTTCAGCCTAATGTCACAAAAAATATTGTTAATTTTCTAGAGTTAGCATTAATCTTTAGTTTATGATTTTTTCTGAAGTCTATCAATAATTAGCAATGAACTTCATATTCTCTTTAGTTTCGTTCTAACCCACTTTTAATTAATCATCTTGGCTTATTGGCTTTAATTATTCAATTTTCATTTATAACGCTATTTTTTGAAGTGTTTTTCACTTTTATAACATAATACTTTCTTAAGTCAAGCTTGGTTTCATGTCAGTTCAAATAACGTAAAAATTTAAATTAGCTTTAAATTACATTTGTTTCCTATCAATTTAATTATTAACATGAAAATTTAAATTTGGTGTAGCTTATTCAAAACAAACAGTAAAAAAAAAATAATCACAATGTTAAAATTTAAAGATATAAGTGAGGAAAAATAATCAAAGTGAAACCGATGAACAAATTTTAGTAAAAAAAATAAATTGAAAATATTTAATCATCACATTTAATCACTTGCACTTCACGTGCATAAAACCTAGAGCCATAGCTCATTCATCATTGGAGGCAGATGTCAAACAAAGTAAGAGAAGTACCATAGCGGTAATCTTTAGGATACACCGGATCCCCTGTACTCCTCAATCATAACGGTTTCTCTTTGTGGGCCCCACCAGCCGGATATGCTCACCCGCCACAACAGTCGACCCATCACTGTCGTCGCCTCAAAATCCCCAATTCCTCAAAACCCAAAAAAAATAACCTAGAGAGAATAAAACAATCGATGGAGAATTCAATGGCGATCACAGATCCAAACGGCTCGATTGACGGCGAAGTGATCGGGCGCCCGACGAACCCGATGGTGAGCCCGCTGCTGACCGACCTCTATCAGTTCACCATGGCCTACGCTTACTGGAAAGCTGGCAAGCATCAAGAGCGAGCCGTGTGAGTTTTCCAAGCCCCCTTCGCACATTTTCTTTAGTTTGTTGATTTTCTTGGAGTAAATTAGGTCAATTTATTCTTCAAGACTGTAAATTTGGCCACAATATTGGACACAATATTGGACATGAAGTAGTTTGTCACCTGAGCAATGCGCAGGAACTTGAGAGAGATGGTTTGGTGCTAGTGGGTTTGAGACAGAGAGGAGGAGGAGAGAAGGGGAAGTGGAATATTAATGGGATAATTTATGAATTGCTGTAGAAGTGATGCGGAGGTGGTCATGCAAAGCTGAAAAGCCAGATTTAATGCACGGGAATTAGAGAGATGATTGAGTGGTTGCGGGTTTGGGAAAGAGAGGAGAGAATGGGGACGGTGAAGCGACACATTAACAAATGTGTAATGCATGTAGTTGGCCATAATATTACCTATAAAGTTCTTTATTACACGTGTAATGCACAAGAATTAGAAAGATGATGTTGCGGTGGGTTTGGGAAAGAGAGAAGAGAAGAGGGAAGGTGAAGCGACACATTAACAAATGTGTCACGCCAGGTTCAATTTTGGCCGGACCCGTATAAGCTTGACCCGAACCTGACCCACTTACTAAATGGGTCAAGATACGCGACCCATTTATCAAATGGTTTATTAAATTAACGAATGAACGGTTTATGCCATCCCTAACATTGCAATCAATAATCAACCAAATATGCCCAAAAAAAAAAAAAAAAAAAAACCCCCAAATCAAAATCCATCTCACATTATCACAGAGCCGACCAATCATCACCACGCCAATCCAACATTGACACCCTGACCAAACGCCCGCTGCTTGTTGGAACCAATGCTTGCCCTTCCTATGCTGTTGTGATGAACAAAGTTGTCACCGCCTACCTTAGTGAGGAATTTTGAGAAACTGAGAAGTGGGGAAGTTATCCGTAACTTATATAGGGATATAGAATATAAATTGGTTAATGGGTTTTTTGAGTATTTAGAGTTGATCCACATCTGAGCTGGTTATTAGTTGGGTAATTTGTTCAACCCATATAAAACTCATACCCATAAAATATGACTTGTAACAATTAACAAGGGGTCTGGCTTGGGTCAGGTCAACGGGTCGGTTAAATTTTGCCACCCGTAATATTAACGAAATAATTGTTGGATTTTGATATGATTGATATAGCCATAATGGTGCATGACAAATGAAAGTTGAAAAGCTAGATTTAATAGTAGATAAGATATATCGTTTCCATAACAATATTAATATTAAGACTAAAACAACCGTCACTTGTCAATCCCATAACGGCGATAGCTATTTTTGTATATAACACGAGATAAATATTTTGTCGAGTTGGTTTCTTTGGGTGATTAAACTTCCAGTTCCTTTGCCATTTTAGGAACATGTCCTGCAATGAGATTTTGGCTGTACATGTCTACAAATATATGTATTTTCTCAAGTGCTATTAGCCACTAGGTTAGAGAGAATTAAATATTCTTTTTGTCGTTGCCCAATGGATAGTTTCCAGTTAATTTTGTTGATCTTTTTACCTTGGATCTTACTATGTGCAGGTTTGATCTCTTCTTCCGGAGGAATCCTTTTGGTGGCGAATACACCATCTTTGGTGGTCTGGAAGAGTGCATCCGGTTTATTGCTAATTTCAAATTTACAGAGGAGGAGATCTCTTTCTTGCGTTCAGTAATGCCTACGTGCGAGGTAAAATATGCTAGAAGTATAAGTTTTGTTCTGAAATCATATCATTTTGCTATCTAAGGACGTGTGATGAATAGTACTCAGTCTCATTCAATCTTTGATAGACATACACGCAAACAAAAAAAGAATTATACCAAGAGATCAAAAAGGTTGATTTTTGAGTAATTCATGTGTTAGTTCAATTTGGTCTTCCGTTGGAAATTCGAAGGCCGCAATTAAGATATTCTGGGCCATGAAAACTTGGCCATTTTATAACTGTGGTTAGAGCATCTCTTAGACTCTGACCAAGCAAATCAGAAATGTCCCGTTATTCCTAATTTTAATATGTACAAGCACCCTACACTGTTAAGCACATGGAGTGATGGGTGATGCAAACAAAATGATTTAGATACTCTACTTATATCAAAATTCTCATGAGTAGCCTCTTTTTTTTTAAAAATAAAATTCTGACGGATATGCTTAGCACACTCCTTGTATGATGTGAATATAGAACATCGGAAAATTTTCCATACCCTTTCAATGTTTATTTGAAATATGCTAGACAAGTATCTATTTTCTACAAATTCATGATTGCTACCTGACATGGAACGTTGCTGGATATGAAATCTCAGGACGGTTTCTTTGACTATCTAAGGGAGATTGACTGCTCCGATGTTGGGGTTTATGCCATTTCTGAGGGCTCCGTAGTATTTCCCAAGGTTCCTTTAATGATAATTGAAGGACCAGTTGCTGTGAGTATATGTAACTATCTGCAAAATCAACTGTCCCCTTATACCTCGAGATACAAAACTTCAAATACTAATTTGTTCTTTATGTTAATTTTTTAAATTATCTTTTACTTTTTTTTGCATTCATTTCATGGTGTAACTATGTTGGCAATATTATTTAGGTGGTTCAACTGCTTGAAACTCCATTTGTGAATCTTGTTAATTATGCATCACTGGTGACCACGAATGCTGCAAGGCACAGATTTGTTGCTGGAAAGACAAAAAATTTACTTGAATTTGGCCTTCGACGTGCTCAGGTCACATTTATTTTCATTCTTCAAATATTTCAGACCATCATCATCATTATCAACAGCAACTCCATCACTTTTATCATTTATTCAACTGATCTTCAGTCTGATAACAGGGCCCTGATGGTGGAATCAGTGCTTCTAGATATTGCTATATGGGAGGATTTGATGCAACAAGGTTAATACTTTACCCTCCATATTTCTACTGCTATATTCACTTTGTCTTAGTAAATTCATTGGTCTGATTCTTCATAGGTTGCTTGTTCCATCCAAGTCAATTCTCTAGGTTATGATTGAATATCTATTATTTCCCTTGCCGAAGTTTCATTTAAGGTGGCATGCTCCTGCAAAAGCTATAAGCAGCTGGAAGTAATAGTATTTCTGCCATTTTGGTATAAGCGATATATGGTATAGTTTAACTTGAATATGATTTTCACATATGTAAACATTAGCTGGTCATACATCTAGATACACGAAGATAGGTAATTAATATTCCCAACTATTCTGAGAAATGGACACTGATCACACTATCTTAAAATTGAGACTTCATAAATCTCTTAATTATCATATCTGACAGGTCTCCATCCTATACTTTCTGGCAGTTCCTGATTTTGCACCATCCATTCTCAATAAACTTCAGGTCCTAATTGGGACTTAGTGATAAGATGTCGTGCTTTAAATAAACTTTCATTTATATATTGCCAATGTTTGTATGACTCATCAATATTTCATTCTCCGTATTTCTAATGTCAATTGTTCCTTTTATGAGCACTTCAACATCAAAATTGTACTCTGGTCTGTATAACTTTCTATACTCATTTTATAGAATGACAACATTTTACATTTTCCTATCATATATTAGTCTTTTAGACTCATCAATATTTGATTTTCCTTACATTTTAAATCCAACTTTCATTTATTGAACACCACTTTTCTAAGACTCGTTAATATTTGGTTTTCCTTATTTCTGGTGTCAATTATTCCTTACATGACCACTTCAACATCAAAATTTTTATTCTGGATTATATAATGTTCAATACACATTTTTATGGAATGTGACAAGTTTCTGTCTTACATTGTCAACCAGCAATGTAGCAGCTGGAAGATTGTTTGGCATACCACTTCGCGGAACACATTCACATGCCTTTGTTAGTTCATTCATGGTGGGTGTTATCACTTATTTTATTTGTGGTACCTGAATGTTCTACTATGCATATATTCTAAGCAACAGCTTGCAATTATATTTTATCCGCTTTCTTGTCTTCTTGATTTTTCATACTTGATCATGATCTTTTTTGCTCACAGGCTGGGGCATATGTATATCATTTTGTAGATTTCTTGAAAAATAATTTACATACCAGAGCAGTCAACATTCATTGATATCTTGAAATTAGGGAAAGTGTTCCTATGAAGAGGCAGGAACCCTCAAGACTGTGTATAAGTCATTAACTTTATGAAAATGGAAGTTAACGTTTCATAATAGTGAACTGGGATGGCTGTATATATTTCTTATGCTAGTTAGAAGCTTGACAGTGAATGATACATGCTTTTAGCTTCTAATTATCTTTGACCATCTGGGACTTCTTATTAGAATTTATTTCAGTAAAGCTAGAAATGACAAGGTAATGGCATGATTCAACTTTCAAGATGAATAAATTACGGTGTCAACCCAAAAGTGGACGGAGATGGGTGGAAACTACATGTAAACAGGTAAAAAAAATTTTCACAACTAAATGAGGGAAAAAGTTGCTAGTTGCCAAAAAGAAAACACATAGAAGATATGCGTAATAACAAGGGCTGTTGAGGAAATACTAGGTTGATGGAGAACAACTATAATCATCAAGATGGATGTGTACTTAACAAGTTAGCGAATTAATTAACTTGAGATGTAAGCAAGATTGCTTATGCCATCGTCTATGGGAACTAAAATGCAGTTACATACGTAGAAGAAGGCCAGGTTGATGGAGAACAATCATAAGCATCAGGGAGGAAGTGTAATGAACTAGTTACAGAATTGGTGAGCTTGAAACGTATGCAAGGTTTTTAGCAGAGCTACTTGCACCATTGTCCAAGGGAACTAAGATGTAGTTACAGACATAAAATAGCGAGAATTTCATTAGTTGCAGTATCATCCTTGTTCGAACAATTTATGTTTTCTGGTCTCAAGGCTGGAGGAACATGTCGATAGTAGATTTGGGATACGGTGCTGTCCTGGAACACATATTGAGTGGGACCATAGGGAAAAAAGACTCTAAACCGTTCCATTTAAAGTCTGATATCAGAGACTATTTTATAGGTGTGAATCTTGAGGATTTACTTCCATCTCACTGCTATATTAGATGGATTTGTGCTGACAATGGTCTAGCCTGCTTGTTTAGACTTAAACCAGTTCTGTTGAGCTTCAAATACATTCTGGTCATTTTTCCCTTGGTGTACGCTTCTGGTTTATAGAATATCAAGGTTCTAATGACATGCTTACTTGATAATTGTTTGTTCTGTTGTATGACATCAATATTACATTTAAGCAGCTGACGCGTTTACTTACTAATATCTTGTGCCTTGCTGGTCTAATTGTCCTCTTTTCCCACTAGAGCCTGGATGAGATTGTGGACAAAACACTTCGCAGTTATGATGGCTCAAGCACTTGTGATGATTTTGTTAGCCTAGTGGAGTGCTGGCTCAACAAAATGCAGGTTTTACATTTTTCCTCTAATAATTTTTTCTTTCGGTTCTTTCAAGATGAAAGAATATAAATAGCAGTACTTAAATTTAGGGTTATCCTATATATACAGTATCCTATATATACAGTAAAGACGAAAGACGAAAAGGCAAAAGAATACTCTATAGATGTCAAAAGATGAAAGCTTCTATTATCATAGCACTTGATCTTATACACCCTCATTTGTCTCCTATCTAGCCACATGCACATAAATATTACTTGCATAATTATCAAAATGACCCTAGTGAACACTCCCAATGGTCCAGGGCGCTAAATGCCAATCAGGTTAAGCCTACCATCCTTATATTAGTACCGCTTAAATTATCGTACCCTGTTCCCATTTACATAAATGAACCAAACTGTGCTAAACACTTAGTAAAATTAATGTGAACACTCAGGTTCTAGGATACCAATCGGATTAAGCTTACCACCCTTCTATTGAACCACTTAAAGTAGCATGCCCTGTTTCCATACCCGTAAATGAACCGAAGTACACTAAAATTTGGTAAGATTGATGTTGCCCATGCATATTCCGGTAAGCATAATCAATTAAAATATGCTGGTAATTAGTTGGTAGTTAGATTACTCTAGCACATTACATGACTAATCTGGATTTCTTTTTCAGTTGAAACAATGGTTTCACCGTTAGCGCCATTTTTTTTTGGACTGAGCTACTTTGATGAGAAAAGTGACCGGAAATACTAAATATATTATTAAACTGATTTGGTTTAGACGGAATCACAGCACATGCTTACCTGTTCGACCTGACATTTAGCACTTAGACTCACCCACTCTCAGATTTGCTAATTAGTTGAAGCAGTTTGCAAATGTATACATTGAAAATAATGTGTTTTCCCAAGTTAAATTTTCCTTCTTATGTACTATCATTTGACCTTATAGTTTCCGTGGTGACATATGAAGTGTTCAATATCTTTTTCTCTGCTGTGTGAGTTTAGGTTAGGCCTGCTTCCTTTTCGTTTCAGTTCAACCTGTAACTTAGTCTTAGCTGTTAACTGATGAATTTATCTCGTCATGCTTTTAGCGGGCTGATTCATTACGAGGTACTTTTGGTGAGACGAATCAAAGTGAGCTGGCAGCATTCACATCCTATGCATTGGCTTTGCCAAATAACTTCCTTGCACTTGTAGATACATATGACGTAAGTGAAATACTACTCCTTTATCTCTTATTTTAATGGTGAAACCCTCTCATATTAGTTCCCTCTTTTATCTTAAATGGAATTTTCTTTTCTCATATTTGAATATTTGTTCTATATGTCAGCTTGCCCCTAAGTTTAATGAACATGTGCTAGCGTCATCAATTTTCTGGCACCTTAGACCATGTATGCATCCCGTTTATATAACCTGTTCCTCATCAGATATTTTCATGATACCATCTAATGGAATCTCAATCGGAGAGAGATAGTTCTGACTGATTGTCAACATAATCTCTTCTTGGTCAACTGGAAAAAAATCTTACCCATGTGGTAAATTACTTTGTAGACTTAAGGTAAGCCCAATGGGAAGGTGATGATAGTCAAAACTTACTTATGAGTGAAGTGAGATTTCAATATTTTAAGAATCTAAATAGTAAATCTGAGGGCACTCAAGTTGTGCCTCACCCAATTAGATTGGTTCTCAAGGTAATCTTAGACTTCTGATTAACACTGATGCTACTAGATCTGGTCACTATTGTGGAAAGCTTGTTAACTATATATTAGCTTACATGACCAGGTTACTTCTAGGTTAACACAAATGTCATACCATGCCTTGTATTAGTTTACATGGTTTGTATTATTTTACTGGTCAGGTTAATATCCTCTAGATTAACTTTCATAACGACACTAGTCATCTAATTAAAGCAAACACTAGATCTGGACACTGCGGCACATGTTTGGACCATTTATTTCTTTATGGGTTCATTTTTGTCAACTAAATATTATTCAGATGAAGTTATGCCTGTTGCCCTGTTCGATTTCACAGAAAGACTAATTAGGATTTTCTAGTATCTTTAACTAGTCAGACTAAGACCATGAAGCCATGGCACGGATATATACACTTATGCTGGACTTTTAGAAGTCTTGCGTGATTAATTGTGTTGCACAACACACTTGATCAGAGGAAGAAGAAGTCAAGGAAAAAGAATGAAGTTGAGTGGATGGTGATGTCTGTCACTAGTGGAATATAAGGTAAGCGTCCTTATAATTATATGCACAATTTAATAAAACTAGGATCAATATTATTAACAACAAACGTAATTAACCAAATCTTTGGGGTCTGCTATATGAATTCCTTTCTCTATCTACAGTCATAATATAGGGATTTCTTTGCTAAAGATATGAACACCATATTCTTTGACATGGAATGCATTATAGTACATATATATTCATCACATGCTACTCATGAGATAGTGCCCTGATGAATGCAATGTAGTATTTCATTTACAAATCCAACCTTATTCCTTTAGCTTTGTAAGGCTAGACGGTTAGCAAGAAAGAAATTTTCCATGAAAGAAAAAGGACCTCTATGGTAATTTCTATATTTTTGCAGTAGGGTCCCTGTTGATCAGGTGATCTTCATAGAACTTCAGTTGTTTGATGTAGCAGTAACTTGTGTCGACTGGACATGCAACTAATCAAGTGCAAGTCAAATTGTTTAATATAAGACCATTTTAGCGGGGCTCCTGTTGACCATATGAGTGGATAGGACTTCAGTTTTTTAGCCCTGTCATTTAGATGGAAAAAATTAAAGCTGGAAGCTCAAGAATGCACAGCTTCGGAGAGGGGCAACTTGTTAGTCCATTTTTGGTGACTATACTGAAATAGAAAAGAAGTTTTGAATACTCTGCTAGTGAAGTTTCTATATGTACTCATGGTAATAATCATTTGTAAGTGTAAATTGGATTTCTTAAGAGCTCAAATCTAGGTCTCTCCTGTAGATCTATATTTATAGTATTAGAGTTTACATTTTACATATAAGTCCGTGCATATTTACATATTTCCAACACTCCCCCTCAAACTGGAGCATATATGTCATATATGCCCAGTTTGTTACATATAAATTGCACACGTGGTTTCCCTAATGACTTGGTGAGAATATCTGCTAGCTGATCTTCTGAAGCAA
>JBAKGM010000200.1:4245515-4263380 GCA_037177215.1 Asparagus racemosus | reverse complement strand
TTCCTCGACCATGCCCGCGTTTGGGTTTGCGACTGTCCATCTTTGCCATAAATGCATCTGCCACGTGTCCTACATCACCATTGTAAGGGTTTTTTTACGAGGTAAATTTCACAGAAGCCTCAATTGAGGAGATAATTTTGTCGTTGTAGCATCATAATTACCTTGGACGGAGATTATGAGTCAAAACTGACTGTTATTAAGTCGGGGAGTGGGTTTGTAGGAGCAATTAAGGTTTTTAGCGGGAAAAAACTTCATGGGGTACACAGGAAATGTTCCAAAGTTTAAGGGTGTTTGAAAAATTTACTCTTTTTTCTGGCTCGAACAAATGGATCCACAAGCGCGATCCGATTCATCCGAATAAAAACTTCAAAATAGCAGAGCAGCAAACGACAAAAAGGAGAGAATTCTGCCGCAAATTAATAGCCACCCAAACAATTATTAATGGGATTAATAATTTGAAAAACCCCCGAATAAAATAAAGTACAATAATAATCTGCCCTTTCCAATTTCAAACCTCAACCCCCTCTCCAGCTAATTATGGAGCTCTCACTTGTTTACAACTCTTCGCTCTCCTCGCTCTACAGTGCTAAACCCATTTCCTTATTTGGTAAGCTTTAATTTGATCAATTTTATCCGCTTTAATTTCTGTACGAAAACCTAGCTTTTGGAATTATAGCAGAGAAGAAGCGCAAGTCGTCAGCATTCTGGTGTCGCTGTTCCAAGGATCAAGCGTCGGCTTCGGTTGCTTCTCCTCCTGCTCCGATCGACGGAAGGCGATGGGTTTTGGGCTTTTTGCTTGAATCTGCTGGTTAGTTGTATAAAAATGTAATCTTGTTAACTTTTGTGTTTCCATATGCTAATTTTTGAGAACATTACGCTAAACTCTTGTTATGATTGCTCCATAAATTTTGGACGCTATCAGTTTTGTTAAAGGAGGAATTTGAAGGGGGGAAAACCTTTAAAAAAAATCGTTTATAGTATTCATTAAAACAAGGAAATGTGCTAAGTGCTACTGAAGACGTGTTGCTCAATTGGAGAAGTCTAGCAGCAAATTAGCATAAGTTGGCATTAAAAGTGTAGAAAAGGTAGATCACAATAAATTGAGTATGCGCATAAGTTTCTAAATGGGCAATATCGGGTTCGTGACAGTTGAAGAGTTCTGTCTTAATGGGGAGCCGGATGTTTGTTTGACAGGGTGAGTTCATGCACACGCATATGATAAATTCAACTTAAAAGGCAGGGTTTTCATTGTGATGCAACTAAATATTTACTGCAACAAGGATCCAAACATAATTCATTATAAATTATAAATTATAAATCATGTAAGAAGAAACAAGCTAATTATCTAACGTGCCTGCCAACCCAGATACTCATTTATAGGGCTTGACTTGGCACTCCCTGATGCCCAAGTGCTTAATGTATACAACGGGTGTTACTGAAAATTTTGGCACGACCCATTCGTATGGTCAAGGTTTTCCCCGTATAATAAATAAGACAACTCAAATATAACCTAAATCCCAAGTTAATATCCACAAGTACATTAACACATGCGTAAGTGAATCCAAAATACTTAGTCAGTCACAGAGTCTAAGCAGAATATCTCTACTGCAATGTAGGACCATGTTAATACTCAAACCTGCATTGTAAATTGCTTAATTACCGGAAAATCCACAACTACAGTCACACTTAGATTATATGAACATTTAGCAAAACATTCTCTCCAATATCCAAGGTGTTGGTGGCTCCGCAAGTGCTTTGGCTTTGCAGGGGTAGGCCACTGCGAACAAATGCAGCCAGATAGATGTGGTGAACAAAAGCTCAACAAGCAAAGAATTTAGGAATGCAACAATATGAGTTACCAAACATGAATATATATGGAAACATTATGATACATAAAATTCCATAAATCTCAATATGCTAATTTAAATTTAACATGGCGACTTTACTATCCATAATCATTGTCCTGACAAATGGATATAAGAGTCTCTTTGAACCTCAGGCTATCAGACATGGATGGGCATTGATAGTCCCCTAGCCTTGTCTATCTTAATCCCCTCTGTCTTCATAAAGAAGGGAAGTTGAAACTTTTGTGGTCTATCCAAGTTTTTCTGACTTTTTTTGTTTTGTTTTTTTTGACTCTTTTCTTTGAGGGATGGTTTATTTGAATCTTCCCTCTCTATTTTGTTTGCGATACGAGTTCAGACTTGTTATTTTATTCCCTCATATAAGTAGAAAAGTTTAAAGATCTTATTTTTCAATTTGAACACACTGGTACACAAGCTGGATAGATGTACTTACAATACCATAGCTTTTATAAATGTAATATAGACTAATACATTGAAGATTATACACAGTGAATTTTCCCAAAACTAAGTCATGATGCACATTGGCAGAACAATTATAGGACATCTCTTTTCTTCTCTCTGCAGGAGCTCAAATCCTTTGCTCATATTGAGAGGAAACAAGGGTCAGTTCACGAGTTACCAGTGATGCTTCAGAAAGCCCTGACATGTTAAAATCATCAAGGCCCAAAAAATATACTTAACATGCATTAACTTCCATAATCTTTGAGACAACTTTAAATAGAACAACTGGTAGACAAGCTGGATAGATGTGCTTAGAGTACCATTGCTTTTGTAAATGTAATAGAGACTAGTACGTTGAAGATTATACACGGTGAATTTTCCCAAAACTAAGTCGTAATGCATATTGGCAGAACAATTGACACAGGACAGGACGGAGGATAGCACAAATGCAAATGTGAACAATCAATCACACAGATGCAACAATTTAGAAAACAACTACATGTCTGCACGAAATGAAAATGCAAATCTTACTTAATGCATGACCTATGGGATTTGAATCTATGTTGCTCTATTACCATCTTAAATCCTACCGACAAAACTCCAAAGTTGTGGTGATGATTAGTTGTAATTTTATCTTCAAAAATGCCTATGCAGGTTAAGAATCCTTTGATCAAAACCTATAATATTTTACGTAGCACTTCTTTGTTTCCCATTTTAAATCTTACTTAAATATATCCATGGGATTTGAATATATGTTGCTCTATTGACATCTTAAAGTCATATCACTGCACCTAACTTCAAAGCGGAGGTGTGGGTTGAGACTTGAGGATTATAATTTTTGTACTCCTTGCATGTTGCACACAAAAAATCCTCATATTCATATAGCTGATTGTTAAATTCAGGTAGGACTCCTTACTTTAAAGAAAATAAGTTAATACGAGTCAGACTGCATGATGCACATTGGGTAGAAAGTCAGTGGTAGGATAGCTTGTGTAAATGAGCATCACCAAAACTTCGAAGTTGTGGTGCCAGTTGAGGGTTATAAGTTTTGTACTACTTGCATGTTGCACATGAATGCTTCTCATATTCACATAACTTTTGTTAAATGCAGGTAAGACTCTTTACTTTAAAGAAAATAAGTAAATAACGCAAGTCAGACTGCATGATACACATTGGGTAGAGATTGAATGGTAGAATATTTTGTGTAAATAAGAATCACCAAATTATATTTTGTTATTATTTCATTTAAACTCATTATGCTTATTCTGACTTATTGTTGCTATAACTCTTTAACATTTTTCATTGGGTGCTCTTGCATTATATTAGCATGTGCCTTTGTGATTTGTGTAAAGCGTCAGATCATGTTTCATACTGTATGAATAAATAGGGCTACTGACACGTCTTGTTATAGTATACTTCATTTTTAATGACTTACGGTAGAAATATTTGGCAAGATCTGCTGCTATGTAGTAACTTAATGGAATCTGTACTCATAATTAACAGTTCACTTTATATAACATTTATGTATATATTAGCCTACTGCTATTATTTCTAGGTCATTTTCAGCAACTTTTTTACTTAGGCATTGAATTAGTTACTGCCTCTAATAGTTCCTGTATGATGGTTTTATAAACCTAAATCGTTCATCTATTACTATCAAGTAAGATTATTTTTGATGCAGGTACCTGGCAACAGAAATGAGGTTGGACTCTGGTGATTTAGCATATTCATCCATCAAAGCTTGGAAGTTCTTTCGTGCCATAGAAAAGGAATTTGCTAAACCTGGGTTTGGTAAAATGAATATTACAGCCAGCAATGACCTCAATGAGGAAACTATTGATGCTTTGAACAAGCAGGCGAGATTTTCATACCCAAAGACTTGTAGTTCTAATGCCTATTACAATAACCGAATAAATGATTTGATCATTTCTATAGGGAATATGATGATGAATAGAACTAGAGAACTGTTGAGGTCATAGGTTGAATGTGATTCACATGCATTCATGTTAGGACACGAAAGAGACAAGGACAAAGGACGAGACCTTAGTCCCTGTTTTCCCCTTTTGGCTTATCTAGGTTCCATGCTTATTAACCATAAATTCATAAAGTAATGGGACTTTGTCACGAGAGCATAGGGATAAGTCGACTACAAGCTAACATGACAAATAAGTTTACATGCTCCCTTTGGCATATGACTTTCTAACTTTAATACTGTAAATCATGCATTTACTTGGCATATGCAAAATAAACCCCCTCATTGATATCTTCAGTAGCACGCATCATCGCCCCTCAACTATTTTATTAACAATTGATACCCGTTGATATTTTTAGAAGAATAGATTGCAGATAACCCCCCTGGCCTTCACGATTTTGGGGAGTTTAGTAGTTAATAAAATAGCTTATGGGTGATAAGTGCTACTAAAGGTAAAGATGAGGGTCTTATCTGCAATTTGCTCTTGCAATTATGCTGTTGTTGAGTCAAATTATAGAGAGCATGCCATTTCCTATACAGGGACACTAGGTGGACTTATTTGGAATCGGAACCTACGTGGTTACATGTTTTCTCAAGCAGCTCTTGGATGCGTGTTCAAAGTTCAAACTTGTTGAGATAAATAATCAGCCTTGCATGAACCTTTCTGAAGATGTTTCCAAGGTCAGCTCACTCCTTGAAGCACCTTACGTGAGCATTATTTTCTTTTTCTTCAATTTTTACACATTGGTGTCTTTTCTCTTTAGGCCTCCATTCCATGTAAAAACAAAGTAAATGGAAGAGAAGGCTACCCGCTAATGGACCAAATGACAGGGGAAAGTGAACCAACACCAAAGGTAATAATATAATATTCATTTTCTTAAGAACTTAATTTTGAGAATTAGCGAGATATAGAATTTTGTTACCATAGGATGGAAACTACAATTTAGATTTCATGTGAACAAAAAAAATTCTTGGCCTTTGAGTTCAGTTACTAGTATTACATGAGAAATTGATTCTACAAATCATGAGCTTCTTTTCTTTGCTAGTTATGGGCAGGAGATCAAATCCTGCGTCATCATCCCTTCAATACATTCCTCTCATTTTTCCATCTCACTGCTATGTTAGCTGCATTCGCATGATTTGTGCTGAAAACTGATATAGTCTGCTTGTTTGGACTCAAATCAATTCTGTTCACTTTCAAATACGTTCTTGGGGACTAGACTGAGATGACTCTGACCTGAAAAGATTCGCCATTGATTGTACGAGATCGTAGATAATCTGAAAAGATCATCGGAGTGTGTTGGATTGTCAAAGGGGATGATTGCCATGAAATGGAGATCGGCACCGAGGCGAGGTACTGGTGAGTGTTAGTGTGTTACTGTTCAAGTGAAGACTAAGTTTTTTTTTTTTTCCTTTTCTCGAACGGGAGGCAGCGGATTAATTTAAGGAGAGAAACAAAAGAGAAAATAAAGATACGAGATAACTTGGCTAGACTGGTTTCATCCTCACATCTAACCTTGGAAATAATAGCTTCACACCTAAAGCAACTCACGTGCTTCAAAGAAGATTTCAAATCTCATAATTTTCATTCATCATTATCTTTCTCTAATAGAAAATACATGTTATTTATAAAGAAACTTGACAAGAGAAAATAAGTCTCACTCCTAACCAAAAATCATAATTAATGAAACAAACAAATCAACTAACAAAATAGAAAGTCAACTAACTAACTAAATATCTAACCAAAATATCAAACAATCCAACAACTATTCTAATTCTAACTAAGTTTCCTAATTCTAACCATAGTAATTCACATCCTGTAAGTTGTCCTGCATCATGTATGCTTCTGGTTTATATTGAGGTTCTAATGGTATGTTTACTTGATAATTGTTTGTGCCGTTGTACGGGTCAATGTTACATTTTAAGCAGCTGATGCTTTGCTAATATCTTGTGCCGTGCTGGTCTAGTTGTCATTTTCTCTCCAATTGAGCCTGGATGAGATCGTGGACAAAACACTTGGCAGCAATAATGGCTCAAGCACTTGTGAGGAATTTGTCAGCCTGCTAGAGTATTGTCTCAACAAAATGCAGGTTTTACATTTTTTGTCCTCTAATGTTCTTTCTTTCAAAATTTTCAAGATGAAAGAACACAGTAGTACTTTATTTTAGGGTTGTTCTATAAGTAGTAAAAAAACAAAAGACGAAAAGGCGAATAATACTCTATAGATATCAAAATATGAAAGCTTATGTTATCATTGTACTTGATCTTACATGCCCTCATATATCTCCTATCTAGTCACATGCAAACAAATATTACATGTACAATTATAAAAATGACCCTAGTGAGTACTCCCAAGTCCCAAGGGTCTAGGGGTACCAATTGGATTAAGTCTGCCACCCTTCTCTACCGCTTAACTATGTTGTACGGGTACGGGTACGGATACCAGTACGGGGTATGGGTACGGGACACGGCAAATTTGTAAAAGGTAGGGTACGGGTACATGGCTATATAAATATTGATATACACATATATTATATATTGGAATTAATATTTATAGGAGAATAAGTATGAGAATTAAATTTTCTAAAACATTTTATGTTTCTTTTATTACGTGGATTAATAAATTAGAAATCACTAGTTTTTGAACTATACATCCAAACGACCATTCCAAATCATAATTCAGAACCTGACCTAGGTCCAATAACATTCAAAAAGTGGATCTGAAGTGTAGGATATATGTCCAAAAAATGTATGGCAATTGTTTTAAATTAAAACATATATTGCATAATTGAGTACATGCCTGAATAAATGTATGCATATATGCAAGGAGTGTCCAAGGAGTTTGGGTACGGGTACGTGTTCGGTACGGGTACGGCTTCAAATTAGAAGTACCTAGGTAACATAGCCGCTTAAGGAGTGTACATTGTTCCCATTCCCATAAATGAACCAGAGGTGCACTAGAAACTTGGTAACGGTAATGTGAACACTCCGAAGGGTCTAGGATACCAATAGGGTTAAGCCTACCACCTTTCTATTGTACAATTTTGTTGGCATATGCTGTTTCCATTCCCATGAATGAACTAAAGTGTGCTAAAATTTGGTAACATTAGTGTTGCCCATGCATAATTAGGTAAGCACAATGTATTAAAATAAGATAATTAGTTGGTGGTTGGATTGCTCTAGAACATTACATGACTAGTAGACTAAAAAAAGGGGTGCTTGCTATGCATCTGCCCACTAATCTGGATGTCTTTTTCAGCCCAATATAATGGACTCGCCTTTACTACCGTTTTCCGGATTGAGCTACTTTTATGAAAACAGTGTCTGGAAAATCTGAATATATTAACCTGACTGGGTTTAGAGTAAATCATAGAACATGCTTGCCTGTACCACACTGACACTGGCATTTAGACTCACTAGCCAACTGATGTGATAATTAGTTAAAGCAGTTCACAAACATGAACATTGAAAATAATGTGTCTTCCCGAGCTAAACATTCCTTCTTATGGACAATCATTTGACCGTATAATGTTCATGGTGACATATTAAGCGTTCAGTATCTTTTTTTCCTCTCCAAGTGAGTTGAGGTTAGGCCTGTTTCATTTTCGTTTCACTTCCACTTGTAACTTAGTTTTAGCTGTTAATTGATGAATTTATGTTGTCATGTTTTTAGCGGGCTGATGCACTATCTGGTATTTTTGATGACCCAGATCAAAGTGAGCTGGCAGCATTCACATCATATGACGTAAGGGAAATACTGCTCTGTGTTCTTTCTTTCTACTATTTTAATGGTGACAACCTCTCATATTAGGTCCCTTTTCTCGTATTTGAACATTTATTCTATATGTTAGTGTGCTACTAAATTTATAAAGTTTGCTAACATCACTTTCTTCAGGCATCTTAGACCATTTATGCATTCTCTTTCTATAACCCGTTTCTCATCAGATGTTTTCTTATTACTATCTTATGGAATCTGAAAAGGAGAGTTCTGACTGATTGTTAACATAATATTTTCTTGGTAAACTGAAAAAAAACTTTATAGTCCAGTGCAGAGTAAATTACTTTGTAGATGACTAGGCGTAAAGAAAACCCAATGGTAAGGTGACAATGGTCAAAACTCAATTAATGCGTGAAGTTAGATTTCAAATTTTAAGCATCTAAAGAGTAAATTTGAGAGGACTCGAGCTTTGCCTCACCCAATTGATCCAGACATTGGACTTGGTCCTTGCTAGAGTCAGTTACAAGTTAGGTTGGCTTACAAGTTAATGTTAGTCTTCTGATTAACACAGATGCCACTAGATTTGGGCACTATCGTGGAAAGCTTGTCTAAATATTAGCTAAATGACCGGATAGTTTTATGCTTAAGATAAACTAGTGCTACTGCCCGTGCACGCATGGTCGGCTCAACTTATCTCTGTTCTCATTAATTTTATTCTCTTTTCTAATTGTTAGATATTATTGGTATTTAGGTTTAAGAGATATTATTGAGATATTGTGAGATGTGATTTGATGTGATTTTATCTCTTACCTATTTTGTAATACTCTCCTAATCTCTATTTAAGAGAGATTAGGGTTAGATGAATAAATAACTTTGCTTTTTACATTTGTCTACACTAATTATGAATTTCAGAACTTTAAATTAATCTAATAATAAAACAAGATATTCTTCATAATGGTAACAATAGGAGGAAGATATAATATTAATAGATATTATGAGATATTGTGAGATGTGATTAGATATGCTTTTATCTCATATATCTATTTTGTAATATCCTCCTAATCTCTATTTAAAAAGGTTAGGGTTAGGTGAATAACGTCTTTGGTAAACAGTAAATAAGGCTACTGTTTACACGAGCAACAGCACCGCTAGTGTTTATGCTGTGAACAGTACCGATGGTACTGTTTGCGCCAGCATCTTCGGTGACTATTAGCAATGACACCGGTCCTCTTTCGCCATTATTTCTACTGCCTTACCCGCTCAGGATTTTTTTTGGCTTACCCACCTTAAGTTTCTCCTGGTTTACTCGCCTAAGATTAGGTTTTCTTTTGGCTTACCCACCTTAAGTTTTTCTTGGCTTATCCACCTAAGATTTCTTCTAGCGATTGGCTTATCCACCTTAGGTTTCTACTGGCTTATGCGCCTAGAGTTTCTACTGGCTTACCCGTCTAGGATTATTACTAGCTTACCCGCCTATGATTTCTACTGACTTACCTGCCTAAGTTTTATACTGGCTTGATTGTCTTGGGTTTCTACTAGTTTACTTGCTTAAGGTTTCTTTTGGCTATGACTACACTTTATTGATTGCTGACATCTTCATGTATTCTGGCAAAGATGACATTACCAAAGCTCTTGCAACTAGGTGCTTTATTTCCATTTGTAACAAGATGAACATATATAGTATGTATGCTTCCCTATATACGTTCTAGCTTGGGGGGAGTGTTAAATATTATTTATGTTGAGATATTAGTATATGAGACATTATGAGAGGTGATTATATATGGTTTCATCTCATATCTATTTTATAATATCCCCCTAATCTCTCTTAAGAGAGGTTAGGGTTAGATGAGTAATATCTTTGTCTTCTCTATTTATCTACTAAGGCAAATATAATCTCAAAATGATAAAACCAAAAAATATTACTTCATTGGAATATATTTATTATTTAAGTTTAAAATTTGTAACCCTAAAATAATTGGTTTGAACATATCGTATTCACATGAAATAGAAATAATTAATTTCTTTATCTATGTGCTGGTCAGGTTAGTTTCTCTAGCATTAGCTTTCATGACAATGCTAGTTTTCTGATTAAAGAAAATGACACTAGAGCTGGACATGGTGGCACATGTTTGGACCATTTATTTCTTTAATGGGTTCAAAAATTTTCTACGACTAAATGTAATTCAGCTGAACTTATGCCTATACCCCTGTTTTATTTATCAGAGACTAATTAGAAATTTAGAATACACTGCATCTTTTAACTAGTGAGAATAAGGCATGAAGCCATGACACAGCTAAATACGTTTATGCTCGACTTTTAGAAGTCCTTCATGATTAATTTTGTTGCACAAAACACTTGACAGGAGGGAGAAGAAGTCAACGGAAAAAATGAAGTTCAGTGGATGATGATGCCCGCCATTAATAGAATATAAGTAAGTGTTCATATCATTACTGTGCAATTAATAAAACTAGGATCAGCAATGTAAAAAGCAAAATTAATTAAACAATTTTTTGGGATCTGCATATGATTTCCTTTCTCTATCTACAGTCATAAAATAGGAATTTCTTACTCAAGATATCAATACCGTATTCTTTGACATACCATGCATTTTTACGTGTATGCACTCATCACATACTGTTCATGAGAAAGCATGCCTTGATGAATACATTGTTGCGTTTTATTTACTAATCCATCCTTACTCATTTAGCTTTGTAAGGCTAGAGGATTCAGAGGAAAAAACTTTGCCATGAAAGACAAAGGGCCTTTATGGTCATTTCTATGTTTCAATAGTAAGGTCCCTGTTGATCAAACGAGTTTCATGAACTTCATTTGTTTTGATCTAGCACTAACTTGTGTAGGCTATACATACAGCTAATCAAGTGCAAGTCAAATTGTTTAATATTTATGACCATGTTTTTTTATCCAAGTTTAAGACTGTGCTAGCAGGGCTCCTTTTTTGAGTTTCATTGGACTTCAACTTTTTAGCCTTGTCAATTGTTATACAGATGGGGGAAAAAATTGAAGCTAGATTTTCAAGAATAAATAGCTTTGGGGGTGAGGGAAGTTGGTAGTGCATTTTTGGTGACTGTAGTGATAATTTTTTTTCTATAACAGTAAAGAACTTTTGAATACTCTGATTTTCAAGTTTCCTATATTTACTAAAGGTAATCATTTGTATGTTGTATACTTCCTATTGCATTTATATTGCCATCCAAAGTTAGTTGCGACTTGTGATTCCATGCTGGTGGTACCTCTGATACTGATAGTTAATTGCTTGTCTTTTGTGTTAATAGAGCATCTGATTATTAATTAAGCATCTGATAGTTAACATCCATTTTTCATTAGGTTATGAGGAGTGGAGTTCCTAACTTCTGTGCTGTAACTTTAACACTTAATGAAATGGGGCAAATCTTCAGCCTGCTAGTTATGTAACTTTGACTATACATGCACTTTTACACACTAATATGTTTGCTTCAATAGCATTTTTAATTTTCTCTGCTCTATTTTAGTTTCTTTTGGAAGAAGTAAATAATAGATGAAGATTCCACATAGAGAAAATAGATGAAATTAACTTCTCATCTGTGTCATTGTATAAAACTAAACTTGCAATTATTATCTAGCATTAATAAGTCATTTCTAAACAGAGAAACTATTTCCTTGAAATTAAGCAAGTATCATTAATTATGGTTATCTTTCTTTCTGTGTGCTGTGACTTGCAAGTGACAATTATATTTTATCTGTACTGTACTTGTTTGCCTACTATCTTTGGGTGTATTTCCACTCCTCCATCTTAATAGCTTCATCCCAGCTGCATCTTTAGACATGTTTCTTAATCCCCAACATTCTAATCCATTATGTGCAGTTGGCTGTATATCCATCATGCAAATTTTCCCTGGGCTACTGGTTAATACTACCATATCACTTCTTAAATATTTCTTTTTACCTATCCTTTTGTTGGTTTTCTACGGGGTGAGGTGAGGTGGGGAACACAAAAATAATATGTTTGGTAGAGGGTTTTCTGAGGGGGAGGTAGAGTTAAGTGAGGTGAGGGACAAGTAAAAATGTACTAGAAATGAGGAGGGAAGAATCCCCTAGATTGGGAGGACACAATAGGTGAAAGAAAGTGAACTAGAAAAGGATGCACCTCCTTCACTCTCCCTCCAACCAAACATGAAGGCCAAATGGGATGTCCTTCCTTCAACCTCATTGCACCTCACCTCACCCACCTCCCCTCTTCACACCTCCTATCAGTTCATGGCTTAGATGCTATTTGTATCACACCTTTGGGCGTGTGTTTGGACTGAATAAAAAACAATCAAGGGTACGACCACCCCCCGAACACAAACACACCCTCCACCACCACCCTCCAAAAAAAGAAAAAAAAAGCCATCCTGTCATGTCTTGCCTATCTTTTTTCCACAGAAATTCTGCTCACCGTGAAAATACTATGGTGAGAGTATAGTCCTTAAGTTGTGGTTGTAACTTTCACATAATTTTCCCTCCACTTTGTGAAGCCATGGTGACATGGGATGGATCCTTCTTCCTTCCAATTATTCTTGCGAAAATATATCGTTCGATCTACATATCGTTACTCACAGGAACAAGTATTACTTCTTTGATAAAACTAGAAAAATTATCCCTAGATATCATAAGCTTCTATTATTTCATCCATTTGCACATATTTTTCTCCTCTCTAAATATTTGATCGCTTCACCAGTTACATAGTTCTATGCTAGAAATTCTTAGCAAAAAACCCTCTGATATTAATATATGATCATCCATGGTTCAAATTATATGCATGAACACTCACAACTCACAAGAATATGCTACTAATATGAAGACTTTGAAGTAGTATTATGAGTCTATGACAAGCAATGAAGATGCTTACTCTTTAAAGTGAACATAGAAGAAATTCTTTTACTTCACAACCCATAAAGCAAAATTGAGTAATCTAAATTGACTGGCTGATATGGTAAATCAGCAAACTACACAAAACAAACTGAGACCATTTCAGAGATTTAATATCTATAATTATATGAATCGACATCGCATGTCGGCCCTTCATTGTTCGGAACATCAAAGATATGCTGTACAGACTTGGTCTAGCTACAACAGATAAGTAATAACATTCTTATAATCTCTTCCCCTACAACAAAACTCCAAAATTGTGGTGAGGCTTAGTTGTTATTTTGTCCTTTAAAATGCCTCTACAGGTTGAGCATCCTTTGACCATAAGCTAGGCTATTTTATGCAACACCTCTTTTCCCCTTGTTTTAAATCTTACATAAATGCATGACCAATGGTATTTGGATCTATGTTGCTCTATTACCATGTTAAAGTTATTTCACTACACCAAACTTCAAGCTTGAGGTGTGGGTTGAGGGTTATAATTTTTGTACTCCTTGCATGTTGCGTGTGAAAATTCCTCATATTCATATAATTGATTGTTAAATGCAGGTAAGACTCAAAAATAAGTAAATAATACGAGTCAGACTGCATGATACACACTGTTTAGAAATTCAATGGTAGGACAATTTGTGTAAATAAGCATATCACCAAAACCTCAAAGTTGAGGTGTGGGTTGAGGGTAGGGTTGCGCAAAATTATTTGTGTCCGGTAAATCATCTGTATCCATATCCGTTAGGATGCAGATATGGTTACTAAGACCTATATCCAATAGGGTATGATTACTAAAATCTGTATCTGATAGGATATGGTTAATGATACAGATATGCAATGGAAAAATTGGATTCGTATCCAAAATATCCAACTATATGTTGTTCATAAGTTGTAACAAATTTTATCCTTAGATTAGTAGACTTGAGGTTAATTTTGATGATAAAGAGATTTAATCTTCGCCTTTTCATATATAATGAACTTATTAATATTAACGAACTCTCTTGTATCATATGAACTATATATATTTTCAATATTATCTAGTTATGAACTATATTTTTTTAAATATCCGTTATGGATTCGGATGTATATCTGCTTATATATCTTCATTATATCCTTATCCATATCTAGTTTTTGTGAATATGGATATGAATTTTCCTTACCTATGCATGTTTGTATCCATATCTGTGCACGTGATTAGCAAGCTGCTACGGATATGGTAAGTATTATATCCGAGTTGAACCCGAACCGTATTTATCCTGGTTGAGGGTTATAATTTTTATACTCCTTGCATGTTGCACATGAAAATTCCTTATATTCACATATCTTTTCTTAAATTCAAGCAAGACTTTTTACATTAAAGAAGCAGTAAATAATAAAAGTTAGACTGCATGATACACATTGGGTAGAAATTCATTGGTAGTGTAGAGAAATAGAAAAGCAAAAGATATTATTCATCTAATCGTAACCTTTCTTAAATAGAGATTAGAAGGATATTATAAAATAGGTATGAGATAAATCATATCTAATCACATCTTACAATATCTCATAATATGTACTAGTCTACTAATACCAAATTATCTATAACATCTAACACTCCCCCTTAAGCTAGAGCATATGTACTATGTGCACAACTTGTTATAAATGGGAACTAGATGCAAGATCCTCAGTAATGTCATCTTTGTCTGGAATACTGAAAGACGTCAGCAATCAGAAAATTATAGTCCCAGCCAAGAGAAACCCTATACAGGTAAGCTAGTAGGCGAAACCCTAGGCGGGTCAGCCAGTAGAAACTCTACTCGGGTATACTAGAAACCCTAGATGATTAAGCCAGTAGAAACAATGTCGAAAAAGGACCACTGTCGTTGCATATAACTACAACAATTCTGAAGAGTGAATAGTAGCTCTCTTCGTAGAGTGAGTAGTAACCTCCGGGTACTGTTTTTCACGTGAACAATAGATGCCATATTTTAAAAAAATGTAGGTTATTTTGCGGAGGGTGTTTGATAAGATCTAGAAAACAACGATGCCGAAGTTGTTGATGTTGCTGAAGCTGTCAATGCCATCAAGGCTGCCGAGGGGGAGCATGAAGGCCATGCGATACCCCTCGATACAACGACAACCTTGAGATCTAAAAAATGGGAGAAGTTCTGTAGGATCAAGTAGGCTCCGATGCTATGTAGAGAAAATAGAAAAGAGAAGATATTATTCATCTAACCCTAACCTATCTTAAATAAAGATTAGAAAGATATTACAAAATAGGTATGATATAAATTATATCTAATCATATATCATAATATCTCAACAATATCTCATAATATCTAATAAATCTATTAATACTAAATTATCTATAATATCTGACATGTATGAATAAAGGACTTAACAATTTCTATGGGGAAAATGTCGAAGAATAGAACTAGGGAATTGTTTAGGTCATGATTTGAATGTGGTTCACAAAATCACACGCATTAATGTTAAAGACACTAAAGATACAAGGACAAAGGATGAGACTTTAGTCCCTGCTTTCCCCATTTGGCTCATATAGGTTCCATGGTTTGTTGCATAGGTATGGGTGCAGGTGCGGGCACGTACATAGGTGCAGATACGGGAACAACATATTCATTAAAAGTAGAATACAGGGACCTGACTATATGTATACATATTGAAATTAATAACTTATATGAGATCAGTACAGTTTTTCCTCCATTCACATGTTATGAGAAGTAAAATCCCTATAATATATTTATGTTTGTTTTATTGAGTAGATTATAAATTGAAGAAACACTCGTTTTTGAACTAGACATCCAAAGCGACCCATAAATCTATAAACTAGGTATGGTTGAAACAAACCCGACTTAAGTTCAACGAGGAATTTGAGGTGAATTGTAAGATATATGTCCAAGAAGTATATAATGAGTGTTCCAAACTAAACATGTGTTATATAATTGAGTGCACATGTGAATAAATGTATGTGTTGACTATTACATGCCATGCCAGTGGGCCTATATTTCTTTTCAAGAAAGAAAGGGACAAAACCATGACAGAGAGGGTGAATCCTAGAACGATTTCACTCTGAGAACGAGACACCCGGACAGAAAGCTGGCAAGAGTGATAACTGATGGAGATTTCCCTACTTGACTCCAATCCAAGATTCATTTTTATTTGAAGAGATCACTAAAAGAAAGAAAGGATTGCAACCATCGAGAATTTTCAACGAACCTCTCCCGTGGATCTTTCTTAGTGTGGTTGGTTCTCCTGTTGTAAGCTCTCTGACTACTGGCTTTGCTAGACTGGCCTCTTTAACCAGAAGTGATATATTTAAGAAGTTTCCAAGGAGTATCAGGTTGGACACGGATACAAGAGCCCAAATGAAGTGTGCGGGTAACCTAGTTTCCATGGTTATTAGGCAAAATTCATACTTGTGACAACAGGAAATGGATAAGTCTATGATGCAAGCTACTATGACAAATAAATTCACATGTTCCCTTTAGCATATGACTCTTGAACCTTTATATTTTAAATCATGCATTTATTTTGGTGTATGCAAGGTAACCCCCCTCATCTATATCTTCAATGACACGCATTACCACCCCTGGACTATTTTATTAACACTTAACACCCCTCGATATATTTAGAAGAATAAATTGTAGATAACCCCCTTGCCTCATAATTTTAGGGAGTTTAGGAGCTAATAAAATAGTTTATGGGTGATAAGTACCACTAAAGATATAGATGAGGGGAGTTATCTGCAATTTGCTCTTGCAAGTATGCCGTTCTTGAGTCAAATTATAGAGGACATGCCATTTCCTATACAGGAACATGAGGTGGGCTCATTTGGAATTGGAGCCTACGTTGTTACATGTTATTGTCAAGCAGCTCTTGGATGTGTTTTCAAACTTCATTGAGATAAATAAGCAGCCTCACATGAAGCTTTCTGAAGATGTTTCTGAGGTCAGCTCACCCCTTGAAGCAACTTACAAGAGCATTATTTTCTTTTTCTTTAATTTTTACACAGTGGTGTTTTTTCTCTATAGGTCTCCATTCCATGTAAAAAAGCGATGTTACAGATTATATGGTCCGCTAGTACATATAATGACAGGGGAAAGTGAACCAACAGGTAATTATATAATATTAATTTTCTTAAGAATTTTTTTTGGGATAAACATTTTCTTGGGAACTTAATTTAGAGAATAAGTGAGATGTAGAATTTTCTACCATAAGATGGAAACTACAAGTTAGATTTCATGTTACTAGTATTACATGAATAATTGATGCTGCAAATCATGAGCTTCTTTTATTTTCTTATAATTGTAGACAGGAGATTGAATCCTTTGTTGCCATCCATTAAATAATCAAAGAGATCTTATGTTGTGCCACAGTGTTGAGGAGCTTTTGAAGTGTTACTGGGCTGGTGGTTTAGCTCATTTTGTTTGACCAGATTTTTCATGTTCTATGGTTTTCTTGTTAGTGTATCAAATATAAATCACAGGAATTCCTTTTCCCTAGCAGTTCAGAAGTACATGATGGCAACTACATGCTAAAAACATGGGGAATTATAACCCTCATTGTTGGGCATGATCTCCATGCTAAATTTTTTTTCTAATAAATGGGAGGAAGGAGGAGGGTTGCGTTAGGTAGCCGATAGGCGTCCCCACTGCGACGCGTTGCATCGATACCACCCTGATGCAATGATAAGTAAGCAAGGGTGGTTTGCTAGGGCGTCCTCCGGAAGTGATGCATTATACCCTGGTGTAATGACAAATAAGCAAGAGTGTTCTAAGGATCTACATTCTTCAAATAGGTTACCAAATAGTATTAGGTATAGACTAGGAAGGTCTAAGAGAGAAAATAGTAGGAGACTTTTACAAGAGAATAAAATTAGATTAGCCACTTGAAATATAGGTACACTTACCGGAAAGACTATGGAATTAGTAGATGTCATGCTTAGAAGAAAAATAAATATAATTTGCTT
>JBAKGM010000200.1:4232561-4245415 GCA_037177215.1 Asparagus racemosus | reverse complement strand
ACGATAGATTAAAATCACTCCTCTTTTTGCCAAAAATGGGGAACTATTATATGATAACTAACCTTTCGTCATGAAGATTTGGCTTGACTGGGAAGAAAACCAATGACAAAGAGAACAAAGAAAGCAAGCTGCTATATGATAAAAACTAGTAGAGCCACCAACTGCTAAAACTCATTAAACTAAAATTTTCCTTCTCAAACGAGAACAAAAAAACAAGCTGATGGTGTTAGCAAAACCTCGTACATTCTCTTCTCCAACAGATTTCTTTGTCTTTTGCTTTATCCTCCTGCACCTGTTGATTCTATTTATTTATTGTATAGATCCAAAGAGAGTTAATTCAGAATGGTGTTTATTTATTTCTTTATTTATTTATTATCTCCTTTTTTTTTGCGGGGTAGACAGCAGGATGGCCCACCATGGTCTCGTCCTTTAGATCACTAGAGAAAGCAACTAGGTACAACACATTCTTCAAGCTTGGGTGATATGGCTTGTTTCTTCAGACTAGAGAAATTTTTTTAGTGCAAAATTTCAAATAACCCTTTAAAAACAATATTGGTTGAGGATATTTTAGTCAATGAGGGACCAAATCGCAATAATCTTAGGATTTTAGGGACTAACAAGCAATTTCATAGATTTGAGGGACTAAGATAAAATTGTCGAAGATTTAAGGGACTAATGCTAAATATTCGCAACTTTACCATTATGAATAAAATATCTAAAATATCTTCATATATTTAGATCTAATAGTATAAATCATGCGTGTTGCACATGAACATACTCTGTTTATGTTCTGATTTTGTTTCCAAAATAGAAAATTAAAGAAGTGACTTAAAGGGGGAAAAAATTAAAAGTAAAGCGCTGAATTGAATGTTTACATATTTTTTGTGTAAAGAAGACGTGCGTTCAATCACTAGATTTTTCAAAAATTTAAACTTTATAACGGAGATACTTTTCCTTCCTGTTGAAATGTCTTTATTGAATCACAGAAATAATGAGTTGAATGAATTATTTTTTAGAAAATTGATCCTATTCAATTTTTAAAAGGGGTTTTGGCATATTAGAAATCTAAAACATTGTTTATTTCGTAGTACATCCTCAAACCTTCATATTTCTAAATTAGAATCCAAACCTTTACATTTTGTTCGAAATTGAGTCTTATTATAGATTCGGGTGTCTAATTTTAGACAAACTAATAAATTCGTTGGTGTAATTCAAAATAACTTAATAGATTTGTGCTCTTATTTGAAATAACTTAAAATGGATTTAGGGTCTAATCTATAAATATAAGGAGTTTGGAGTCTAATATAGAATTAGATTTGAGAGTTTAATATGATATCAACCCTTTTTAAATTTTTATGTTGCATTATTCCCTTAAATCTTTTATATTTTGAAATTAGCACCACAAATCATTGAACTTGTTGTAAGGACGTCCAATTTTTAAGTTATTTTGAAATTAGCCTCCTACATCATTGAAATTCCTAATAGGTCGCCCAATTCATAACTTACTCCCAACTTTGTCCCTTCAATTATATACACGATTATAATAACCAGGATACCTAGCAACCAACAAGATTTCACAGGTGATAATTGAGAGAGAAGATTGTATTGCTTTCTTTGGAGGAAACAAACAGATCTATGATCGATTTCACCTCCAATTTACGAAAAAACATCAATCTATTAGTTATATAAATATGCAAATTCTTAGAGAGAAAAACTAAATGTTAATAAATTTATAGCGAGTGGGCGGCTGGGGGCTCTATTTAAGTCCTCATCGCTGTTCTCAACAAAAAATCGTGGCAAGTGCAGTGTTAGATGGCCTTCAAACATTTTAATTTCATATCATTATTGAAAATGCATTTAAGTGCAAAGCAAGTGTTACGTACTAGTAAGACAATGAAAATAGAATCAAACTGCAATATTTACTTGTTATACCTTTATTTCCTAGCGACAAAACGCATGTCCTTAGTCTCCTCTAACTTGAGATATTAAAACTACAAATAATATGTTAATTATATAAAGTCTTCAGACATTTTGAATGGAGCTGAATATAGGCAAAGTTTTAAATATACTGCTGCTCTCAGAATAAGGAAAACTCCATCAGAAGCCAAGCGCTTATAACGTATCAAAAGTAGAATGAGCTCCCAGAGGACGGAAGCATGAGCGCCACTTAGATTTCGATCCGAGGCCTCTGATTGATATTTCTGCAGATTGGAACATTGGTGGGTGATTGAGAGTACAAACTGAATTAAGGGGAATAAAGTGTTTAATTGCAGATACACTCCACGTACTATCAAGGATGTGACTACTTTATCACTTTTGTTCTATTTTATTAGCACATACGCCCTATGCCCTATGGTCACGCTGACGATGCCACATTCCTTGTAGAAGTCAGACATTTGGCAAGAACATTCTCGCATGATTCCCATGAGCATTTAAAACTAGTGAAAAGATGGAATCATCGGCATGACCAGTGGATGTGTGCGCTACTATGACATAACAATAATGATAAATAGCTAAAACCTCACAAGGGGTGCATCTGCAATTAACCCTAAAATAAAATGAGTGGAGGTCATATTCTTACCACAGCTGAACCGGAAAGAGAGCCTCCACCGGTTGCTGTTGCCGTTCTCCAGTAGACATCTACACTTCATATTCTTTTGGAGGTGATGCTTCAATGTGACCAGCGCTGCACAGTGGCAGATCCAAGGCGTTTGAAAAGTGGCGTGACAACATGATTAATGGCTAAATATGTTATCATTGTACTCAATTAATTTTTCAAATTTTGAAAAAAGCACATAGCCATATTCCTAGTAAGAGTGTACGCTAGAATACAAATACTATCACCTTCAACCTTCACCATAATTTTGGAGTTTTGGTGTCAGTTAAAATGGTATTAGAGCAACCAAAGTTTGAATCCCACTGGCTTGCCCAAATCTAAAATGGATTAAAAAAAAAAAGATAATATCTTTACATAAGTCCAGGTTTTATGGCGCTCAACCTGGGGGTTGGGTGGGGTTGGTAGGGGGTATGTTAGAATATAAAAACTATAACCCAACTTCGGAGTTTTGGTGTAGTGACAAGGCCTTTAAGACCGTCGAATAAATCTTTCTCAATATGTCACTAAGCAGTCATTTAGCCAATCATCACTCAATTTATTCCGTTATTTGGTCTCTATCACCTTCATTGCATTCTGGGATTCTGAGGTCCGGTGGGCCTCGGGTCTTTTTAATGTTCTGATGGTCCACTTTGAAATGAGGATGGCCGGATGGGAGAAAAATGGTTGAAGGAGTGGATATTATAGGCGTTTAACAGCTTTGGCAAAGTGGCAAAGGTGGATCCTCAAATGGTGCTGCAGTGTTTAACATAAGGCTTTAACAAAAAATGAAATTTATAACATCTGATAGCACTTGTAAAGAAAAGAAAAAAAGAAAGCGCATTCAAAATTAGAAAATAGCAGAGTAGCAAATGTTCCAAATCTGCTGTGTATAGGTGATTTTCTACCATGCAAACAAGTATTGGATGGGATATGGTGCAATGTATAACTTAAAAAGACCTAAAAAAGAACTGATCAAATTGTCAATCCCTATGCATCAAACAGATTGACTTGAGATAGAGAATTACATTCATCTTGGGAACAAACAAAAAGAGTCAACATGAAACACAATGGTGTTGTGGTAAAAACATCATTTAATCCTTCAGAAAGAGCACTCAGAAATATTCAGATGAACTATAAATAAGCACATAATTTTCTCAGCATCCAAAAGCTTGGTTAATAACATCGATTTTGTGGAAAGAGGTTGGGTGTTGGTCACACCTAAAGATACTAGTAAACAACAAAAATTTTACGCAAATAAGGGTATCACAAGCAAAATATGAATTAGAAATATTAAGTTTTCAGAAGAATAGAAACAAAGAGGTAAGTTACAAGGCATAAATAAAACCATTGCAAATAACTAGTGTCGTCCTCACAAGCATCCCTTTTCACACCCAAGGCACCCTTCTTCCTCCACCTTTCAAACAATAATTGTTCTCCCCAATAAAATAATGATGAAATCAAGGTTTATGCAAATATAACAATTTCAAAAATTCCCCTATTATTTAATTAGGAAAAAATAAACAGTAAAGCTAATGCAGAAGTTGACAAAGTTGGGAGAACAAAGAAAAGGTTTGAACTCATGGTGATTTTTCTCAGTGTTATTGTTATTGTTAAAATAGAACTGAGGCTAAAAGATGATGGAAAGGAGAAAAGAGTGGTGCCATGGATTAAATCATGTATAATATGGTCGTTTTGCTTAAAAGTTAAACCTCCTCAACTATATCAACAATCATATCTTATGGACAACAGTTAAACTTTTAAACAGCAGGTGCTAAACACTAAAAACCATTTCACTGGGAAAAAACACAGACAGTGACAGTGCTATAGGTTTAAGGGCATAGATATGGGCTTCAAAGAACTAATCATAACATATTTAAGGATACTTCTGCTCAGCTACTAAGCTCAGCCTGTTACACATTCTAACTACCATAAACTTGGAATTTATAGTACCATCATCTTGGGAAACTAATGATTAGCGTTTGGAAATACATAATCATTCAGGGCCTCCAAGGATTGAATAACATCACTTAACATTGACAGAGATAACCAAAGCAACTGTGTGTAAGCACATGCTGCACTCTAGTTATGTAGAGTATGTATATAATAAGCAGCTAAATATAACCAATCCAACAGATCATGCCCATTGAACAACAATAGAAAAGGAAACTAAGACTACAAAGTTGTTGTACTCACAACTTGTCATTGGAGTTTATTGTTCGGTTGGCTTGCAGCATTCTTCTACCCTTCAAGCCCTGAAATTAAACCAATTGTCTGGATAAGCATAAAAAAAAGCTTAATTTTCATTAAATGTAGTATGAAATAATTGGAAATATGCTGGATAAAAAAATTTATCCATAAAGATATTTCAATTTATAGCCCTGAGATGCAGAAAACAACTATTCCTTGCACATGTTCTCTAAAAACTATATAATTAGCACATGTTCTCTAAAAAATAAACTAACTTGATTTCATACTACGTACACCGAATTAGAATAATCTCATCTTCAAATACCAGATATTTGCAGCCGCAGAGTGACAATTGAGTAAATAAGGGAATTTACAATCTCTTTTCAAGATCCATTTTGGCGTCATGTAAGAAAAAGATATGTGCATGCCTTGATCTTGGACTTTCCTATCAGTGGGTATAAGGAATCTCACTGTCCAGTGCAATTTATTAAATCTACATTTGAATCACCTGTTATTCACTTATAAAATAAGTTATAACTGTAAAATTGATCAAAGAATGTGTACTAATAAAAACATATGGGGAAAAAAAATTAAGATCAACCTTGAAAATGAAACAACAAGACATGGCATCGCCCTGTACTGACACTCTAGGTTACCTGGACACTTCATCTAAGCTTCCGTTTCCGTGTCCGTGTCCGACCCTCCTTGGACACTTCTTGCATTAATATACATACATTTATTCAGACGTGTACTCAACACTTTAATTCAAAAAACTCATGATACACTTCTTGAACATATGTCGTACACTTCACCTCAAATTTATGCAACTCATTGGACTCGGGACATGTTCACGTTAGCAAAACGTAGTTCATATGTGAACCCTTTCGGTATCTAGTTCAAATATGAGTGCTTTTTCAATTAATAACCTACTCAATAAAAAAGCATAAAAATGGTATGAGGATTCTAGTTCTCATAACATGTGAATGAAAACAATATAATCCTTATATGGATTATTAATTTTAATATGTATGTATATAGTCATGTCCTTGCATCCTAACTTTTACAAGTTTGTCGTATCCCGTAACCGCAGCCGTTTCCATCTCCGTGTTTGCACCTGTATCTGTGCAACATATCTGACACTTCGTCGTGCAACATTGACACTTCATCGTGTGACATTAGATACTGTAAATTGGATTTCTTGAGAGCTCAAATCTGAGTCTCTCCTGTAGATCTATATTTATAGTATTAGGGTTTACATTTTTTGTATAAGTCCATGCATATTTATATATTTCCAATAGTAATGACTTTAGTTTTTTAGCCCTGTCATTTAGATGAAAAAAATTAAAGCTGGACGCTCAAGAATGCACAGCTTCGGGGAGGGGCAAGTTGTTAGTCCATTTTTGGTGACTATACTGAAATAGTAAAGAAGTTTTGAATACTCTGCTAGTGAAGTTTCTATACATATTCATGGTAATAATCATTTGTCAGTTGTATACTTTCAATTGAATTTATATAAAATTTGTCGCGACTTGTTATCCTGTATTGGTGGTAGCTCTGATACTAATAGTTAATTGCTTGTCTATTGTGTTAAAAGAGCATCTGATTGTTAACGAAGCATCTGATAATTAACATCTATTTTTAATTAGGTAATGAGGAGTGGAGTTCCTAATTTCTGCGCTGTAGCTTTAGCACTGAATGAATTGGGGTAAATCTTGAGCCTTCTAGTTATGTAACTTTGACTGTTCATGCACTTTTATCACACACTCGTATATTTACTTCAACAACATCTCTAATTTCTCCTCTCTTTTAAGATTCTTTTGGAAGAAGTAATCCATAGATGAAGATTCCACATAGGAAAAGTAGATACTATTTACTACTAATCTGTGATATTTAAATTTCTGCAGAACTTGCGATTATTATCTAGCATCAATAAGTCATTTCTAAATATAAAAATATTTCTCTTGAAATTGAGCAAGTATTTATTGATTATGGTTACCTTTCTTTCTGTGTGCCGGGACTTGCAAGTGACAATGACAGCTTATCTCGTAAAGTTTGAAGATGTATATTGCAATCTTAGTCATTGCACTCGGTCTTGTTACTTTTTAATGCCATGAATAGAATCGAGGGATTTAAGTACAATGTAGTGGATTTAGAGGGTCTTTAGTCTTGATGAGTGGCGGATCAGCGTAATTGCTTACAAGCCAAGCGGGCAAAAGAAACCAACCACTTTTGGTAGAGAACATGATGAAAATTTTGACTCATATTGGAAGGTAGGTCCTCATTTTATTGACTTGGAAATTCTTCATATTACTGATTTACCTACTTTCTTTTGGTGTATTGCCTCTCATCCATCTTAATAGTTTCATATCAGCTACATCTTTAGACATGTTTCTTGATCCGCAACATTCATGTGTAGTTGGTTATATATCCATCATAGAAAATTCTTTCTTGACTTCCGGTTAATGGTAACATATCGCTTCATAAGCATATTCCTTTTTAGCTATCTTTCTTTGGTGAAACTATAGACGGTAATTCGTGTTACAGTCCCATAAGTTTTCCTCAACTTTGTGAAGCTATGGTGACAGCCTGACAGGGGATGGATCCTTCTCCCCTCCAATTGTTCTCACAAAAATATATCCTTCCACCTGCTATCCGTAATTGCATGAACAAGTAATACTTCTTTGATAAAAACTAGAACATAATCTCCCTAGATATCATAAGTATGTTTTTAATCCATTTGCAGATCTTTCACTCCTCTCTAAATGTTTTGATCATCCTAGCCAGGTAAATAGTTCTATGTTAGAAATGCTTAGCATAAAGGCCAATTGATATTATTATTATTATGATCATATATGGTACAAATTATATGCATGTAACACTCACGAGATGGGACATGCTGCTAACATGAAGTAGTATTAGGACAAACAATGAAGAAGCTTATTAAACGTCGTAAAATATATAAGAAATTCTTTTACTACACAACACACAAGGCAAAATTGAGCAAAATTGAGCAAAATTGACCAATCTTTGTCTGCCTGATATGGTAAGTCAGCAAACTACACAAAACAAACTGAGGACAGAATGAGACCACATTCTGTATTAGTCCATTTCAGAGATGTACTATACTTATTTCGATAACCACAGCATCTCAGCGCTTCATTGTTCAGAACATCATGCATATGCTGTACAGACTTTGTCTAGCCTTTGCACCAGAACATGTCAATACGGTGTAGAAGTAAGAAGATCATGCACAACTTAGAGATGTCTGGCAGATACGTAAATTCCCTTAAGTTGTATTTATAACTTCAACAGATAAGTAAGAACATTCTTAGAATCCCTTCCGCTATAACAAAACTCCAAGTTGTGGTGAGAGTTGGTTATAATTTTAAACTCAGTTGAGCATCCTTTGACTGAAACCTGGGCTATTTTACATAGTCATTTTTTTCTAAATCTTACTTAAAACATGTCCATTGGGATTTGAATCTATGTTGCTTACCATCTTAAATTCACATCCACTACACCAAAACTTCAAAGTTGAGGTGTGGCTTGAGTTTAAAATTTTATACTCTTTGCATGTTTCACATGGAAATTCCTCATCTTCATATGACAAATTTTTTCAATGCAGGTAGGACTCTTTACCTCAAAATTTATAGAACATAAGTAAATAATATGGGTAGGACTGCATTATACACATTGGGCAGAAATTCAATTGTAGGTTATTGTTATGACTCTTCTACATATTGGCTTTATATATCTAAATTTTCCTTAGGTACTTTTGTACCACATTAGCAAGTGCCTTTTTGGTTTCATATTTGTGTGAGTTACTAGAGCTACTGAAACTTTTGTTATAGCAATATACTTTGTTTTTAATGATCTACCACAGAATCATTTGGCAAGATATTCAAATTACATACGAGCTTAATGGGATCTATACTCATAAAAAACAGTTAATATTATGTAACATTTATGTCTAAGTTAGCCTACTGCTAATATTTCTAGGTCATTTTCAGCAAATATTTGCTTTGGAATGTTAAACATTGATACATTAACTACCTCTAATAGTTCCTGTATGATGGTGTTACAGGCCTAAGTGGTTCATCTACTGCTATCCGGTTAAGATTATTTTTGATGCAGGTATCGAGCTATGGGCATTAGGTTGGACTCTGGTGATCTAGCATATTTATCCATTGAGGCTCGGAAGTTCTTTTGTGCCATAGAAAAGGAATTTGCTATACCTGAATTTGGGAAAATGAATATTACAGCCAGCAATGACCTCAATGAAGAAACTATTGATGCCTTGAACAAGCAGGTAAGCTTTAGATATCGAGGGGTTCTAGTTCCAGTGCCCATTAAAATAATCTTGTAAATGATTTAAAACATTTCAAGGGGAAAAGTGCTGGAAAAATAGAACTAGGAAACTGTTGAGATCGTGGTTTGAATCCAGTTCACAAGCATTCATGTTAAGGAAGGACACTGAGGAGGCGAGGAGAAAGGATGTGAATTTAGTCCACCCTTTTGGCTCATATCAGGTCCAATGTCCCGCATAGTGGTATAATACTGAGCAGAACATCCCCAATGCAAGACTGAACTCTGATGATAATTATGGTTGACCTCAATCTACATTTCTAATCATATCCAATAAGTTGACAATGTCCAGCATAGTGGTATAATACTGAGCAGGACAACCCCAACGCATGAGTGAGCTCCGGTGTCAATTATGGTTGACCCCAATGCAAGACTGAGCAGAACAACCCTTTTGGCTCATATCGATTCCAATGTCCCACATAGTGGCATAATACTGAGCTGAATAACCACAACGCAAGACTGAGCTCCGATGTCAACTATGGTTGACCTCAATCTACATTTCTAATCATATCCACTAAGTTGACATGAACGTGATAAATTCCCGTGATGGAGAATTTAAGGCTGTATATTGCTGGTCTACAGTTGCTCCCCTCCTTTTGTCCAAGTACCTTGGGCCCTAGACACATATATTTGCAAGTATGCTGTTGAAGAGTCAAATTTTAAAGGACACGTCATTTCCTATGCAGGGTCACGAGGTGGACTCTTTTGGAATCGGAACCTACCTTGTTACATGCTATGCACAAGCAGCTCTTGGATGTGTGTTCAAACTAGTTGAGATAAATAATCAGCCTCGCATGAAGCTCTCTGAAGACGTTTCCAAGGTCAGCTCTCCTTGAAGCGACTCATATTGGCATTTTATTTATTTATTTATTTATTTATTATTTGATATAGTGTCTTTTCTCTTTAGGTCTCCATTCCATGTAAAAAGCGATGTTTCAGATTATACGGAAGAGAAGGCTACCCGTTAGTCGATATAATGACAGGGGAAAATGAACCAGCACCAAGGGTAACGATATAGCATTGTCTTTTTTCTTCTTTTTTTCCCCTTCATTTCAATCTCATTGTAAGAACTTATGTTTGGAGAATAAGTGAGATAGTAAATACTATCAACGTGGAACTGCGATTTTGGCCGATGGAAACTGCGATTTTGGCCTTTAAGTTCAGTTACTAGTATTACTTGAGAAATTGATGTGACATGTCATGAGCTTCTTTTCTTTGCTTATAATTTTAGATGGGTGATCGGATCCTATGTCGCCATCCCTTCAATGAATCAAAGCGAGCGTATGTTGTGCCACAGCGAGTTGAGGAGCTTTTGAAGTGTTACTGGGCTGGTGGTTCAGGTACACATTCTCAGTCTGTCTGACCAAATTCTTTATGGTGTTCTATAGTTCGCTTGTAAGTGTATCAAATAGGAGACAACAGAAATTTACCTTCCCTGTAAGTTCAAAAGTACATGATGACAACTACATGCTAAAAAAGTTTGGGCAATGTGACCCTCATTGTTGATCATGATCTCCATGCTAAAACTTTTGTTAACATGTTATTGGGAGGAAGGAACCAGTTTATTCTGTATAAGATGTTTTAAATATATCGCGTAACTTACATTTTGGTCGCTTTACCATTGAAAGTGACCAAATAGGTAATCATCCCTAGTGCAGACATAAAGATGAACCCTTCAATTACGTGTTGGTTTTACATGTGAAAGGGAAAAATGGGAGGAATATTTTGCTCGGTTCTGGACCATTATTAGCCTGAAAGGGATAGTCTGTTATATCCCTGCCATTAGTCAATCTTCTTCTTTGTGCTTATAATCCCATATAAAATAAATTCATAAAAAGGGTTTGATTGATGCTTTGATTCAAGATCAGCATCTAGTCACATAACTCCTCTGCATCAACTATCTTTTTAGCTAATACAAAGTTGCAATGAAAAGCATTGGAACATTTCGATTTGCCTTGGTTTAAACCTTCTAATGCTTGACACAGCAAATAAAAGAGAAGACCTACCTCCCATCAAGGACATAAGAGAACGTTGCATACAACAACTAGAACAAATGCGACCAGATCACATGAGAAGACTAAACCCTACACCTTACAAGGTCAGTACACAAGCTCTCTGCTCGTTGCTTGGTGAAACTTAAAGCTAATACAATAATATTGAGCAGGTGAGTGTCAGTGCAAAACTCTATGACTTCATACATTTCCTGTGGCTCAACGAGGCACCTGTTGGCGAGCTCCAATAGAAGAGACGAAGCAGGTGCATCCATATCTCAATCATTTTGGTTCCAGCATTATTTGAATCACTATTAGTACGCCCCTGCAGCAAAAAGAACAAAAGGAGAAGAACTCTTGCGTGTGCACTGTGCTGAAATTTACTATTCTAAATTTTTACGTACCTGCAACAATGGGGTTGGACATATCATATATATAGAGAAGAAATGGTAAAGAAGTGAATATTTTTTTAAAAAGAGGAAGTTGATGTTATTATCTATGTAAGAAAACTCTAGCAAAGCAACAAAAGTGATACTTTGTGCATTCATATTTCTGTTTGCAGAATTTTTTGGAAATAAATATATTCATGAGTTATGTTTCTGCATGAACAGGGACCTGCAAACACTGAGTTTGTTTCGAGAGATTCGTAGTTGCTTTAAATTATCATTTTCAAGGAGACAACCTGCTCAAATTCAAGTTTGACAGTCTGTGTTCATATTTAACCCCCAGTCCCTACATTCTGCCAGCTGAGGAGTAACATTCGGGGTTTTGAATCGATGTTATTAAATATATTATTCAAGGAGATAATTTAAGGGGTTACCTTAATGTTTCATAGAACTTACAAACTTATTTGCTATTATTAGTATAGTGATATAATCATATGATACCGATCGAATAACACACATTAATTATGATGCCAATTTAAATACACTTTTGATATTGATACCCGTTAACTTTTTCAAGTAAATAAATAAGATTTGTAGAAAAGATAATATCAAGGAAAGTAAAAAACATTTAAAAAAAGTGAAAAAAGAAAAAGGAAAATAGACCCATGAAAGGAAAAAAGAAATGCCTGGGTTGTGTCGCTAAAACTTTTTTGTGCAATATCTTACGGCCCAGTCCCTAAAGCAAACTTGGAAATAAAATGGCCCATATAATATAAATAATAATAAATACACGAATAATAAGCAGGGTTTATTTTCGTTTCTCCGTCCAATATTTGCTTCGGTTCCGAGGCGTTCGCTCCTCCCTCTCTCTCGTCGGCGATCCTCGACAAAATGGTAAGATAAAAATTTAAGGTTAGGGTTTCATTGCTCGATCTGTTCATTGCTTAAAAAGCTTACATTTTCTTCTCTCGATCTCTTTCCTTCAGATCATCCCGAAGAAGAACCGCCAGGAGATCTGCAAGTACCTCTTCCAAGGTACTATTTTCGCAAAAAAATTAGCCTTTTATTTTGGCTATGTTCATTTTATTCAAGTTCTAGGGTTTTAGGTACTATATCTGGACTGCATTTTGGGTTTATTTTAGGAAAAGATGGTTCCCTCTAGTATCTGATTTTGAGCGATGGTTTCGGATATTTAACATGATGGCTTGTCTTTACATAGTATGGATTGATGAAAGGATCATGTTATATATGCTTACTTAATCACACACACACACACAAAGTAAACATATATAACATGATCAATTCATCAATCCATACTCTGCGTGTGTG
>JBAKGM010000200.1:4216647-4232461 GCA_037177215.1 Asparagus racemosus | reverse complement strand
TTTTGTTTGGTTGTGTTTTTTTTACCTCTGTGGGTGGGTGGGGGGGTGTGGGTGGGGTAGGTGTGTGTAACTTGAAACCTATTTCATAACTAGAAACCCATTTCGAAGGTTTTAGGGCTAAAACGGCTTTCATGGAAAAACTAACGCGGTAGAGCTATTCAAGACCTTTTTTGCATAAACTATCAAACCTACCAAACATAGGAAATATAAATCTTTTTGGTCTTGAGATTTCCAAATGCGATGTGGCAAGCACAGAAGCCAGTTCTCATTTTTAGTTCAATTTATTCTTCCACTCCTAGAACAACAGTTCCGGATTTTCTTTATTTAGGATGTCTCTATAAAAAGTGGAATATGGGTAAATTTCACTATACTCCAATAAGTTTGGGTGTTAACTCCTAATTCCTTTGAAACTCTCACTATAAATCCCCAAAATCTTTGATAGAAAGTTTCTAAATTAAGATTGCTAGTTAATGTGTGGTCAAGTGACCGTAATACCCCAATAAATTTCGGAAGAAAGCACCTAATAAGTTTTCAGTTTTATTGCTTAACCCCCAATAATTTTTGGTAGGGAATACCTAATAATGACTGTTTTTTATTTTCAGGTTTTATATATTCAGATTTTTTAGGAGGTTTTCTCTAATTGTCGGATTTTGAAAGGGGTTATTAGTAATTTTTTTTGTAATGAGCTATTTGTAATATTCCAATTTTCTGGGTAGTTTTTTGTTTTTTAAAATTTTTATGTCTTTTTATCTTATTTAGATTTTTCAGAGGCCTTTTTGTGGTTTTAGATTTTTTAGGAGATTGTTTATAATTTTCGTATTTTTAAGAGATCTATTTATTGTTTTTGGAGTTTTTAAGCGCGTTGTCTATAATTTTTAGAATTTAAAGCTGGTGGTTAGTAATTTTTAGATTTTCAGGGTGTTCTCTCTAATTTTTAGGATTTAAAGGGTTTTTTATAATTTTGACTTTTGAGGGGGTCATTTATGGTTTCATATTATTCAGAGAGCTATTTGTAATTTTCTAGTTTTAGGAGTTGTTTGTAATTTCATGGGTTAATATGGAAATAGGAATGATTAACTATATATTGACCTTGAGGGATAATGTTCAGCAGTGTATAATTGTGTGCAATGTCTTATGGGGCTAACAGTAAAAAATCAAAATATTTTGGTCATTTTTTGAAATTCTAAAACTTATTGAGAGTTTCAAAATATTTGCGTGCTTAATGCCAAACTGCTAAACTTATTAGATGTTTAGTGAAAAAATCAAGGAGAGCCCTATCGCAATTTTCTAAAATATAAGGCTAATAGTAAACCACAGATCTTTTCTTTTTATATCAAGAGAAGAGAATAAAAAAATGATTATTAGATTTTTTTAATAAAAATTATGGATAGTTTAAGAATTTTAAAAATATAATTATTAGATTTTTTTAATTTACTAAAAATTTGATTATAATTAGAAATTTCTAATTATATATGTATGTTTGTGCGTCTGTGTGTGTGTCTGTGTCTCTGTGTGTGTGTGTGTGTGTGTGTGTGTGTGAATGATGAAGATTACTGCTATTTTTGCTATTAAGTTTATTGCTTCTTCTATTCTGCATATATTTAAAAAATTATACTGATGCGGCAAAATTTGTTTCTGTTGGCTCAGTCAAATCTTTCTAATATGCAAACTTGACCTTCCTAGTTCAAGCGAGGGTTACTTGATTGTTTAAATTTTATGGAAGTTGTTACTAATTTGTTGTTTTTTTTACTTTTTAGCTACTAAGAAATTGTTTAAAGAATTTAAATGTTTCTACTACATAACTGGATCTTGTCAATGTTTTATTGTTTTTTTCCCTTTAAATTTCTAGTCCTTATTGGGGAATTGTTTTCTTTACTGACAGAGGGGGTCTTGTATGCGAAGAAGGATTATAACCTGCCAAAGCATCCGCTTGTCGACGTACCAAATCTTCAGGTCATAAAGTTAATGCAGAGCTTCAAATCTCGAGAATATGTCAGGGAGACCTTTGCATGGGAGCACTACTACTGGTACCTAACCAATGACGGCATTGAGCACCTCCGGTCTTATCTCAATCTCCCTTCTGAGATTGTTCCGGCTACTCTAAAGAAGGCTGCCAAGGGACCTTCCCGCCAATTTGGTTCTGGACCTCCTGGTGATCGCCCTAGGTATTGCTACTAGCACTTTTATGCTTTTATGATGAGTATTCACCCTTTGAAACCCAACCCCTTGACCACTTATGCCGCCCCACCAAAAAAAAGAGGGGGGTGGGGGTGGCCTGGGGGGGGGGGGTGTGCGGGAATTGTAAAGGAAGCCAGAAGAAGATAGAAAGCATAAATAATCAAAAGCATTGTCTTGGAAAGGGGAAGTAGTTTGGTCAGTTTCTTCGATTGCGGTCAGAAGCGGATCCATATATAAGCTTAGGGGTGCAACTGCACCCCTAAGATTATGGCAATTTAGCCTACTTATCAAGATTTTTTTGTAATAGCATATTTTAATTTTTGGGTAAATAAATACTTGTCATTCTCGCCCCTAAGAAAATTTTTTCAGGTCCTCCACTGATTGCGGCCTATGCTGGAATGTTAGATACACACTGAATTAAGTTTTGTTAAACTGACTTCTGATATTTATGTTTCTAGAAGGGTTATGCACTCAGTCTATTTCTTTTCATTTATGCTAGTAGAAGGCTTCTTTATTCATTTTATTTCTTTTTGGCAGGGGCCCTCCACCCTTTGAAGGGGGTAGGCCAAGGTTTGGTGATAGAGACGGTTATCGTGGAGGCCCTCGCTCTGGTGGTGATTTTGGGGATAAAACTGGTGCTCCTGCTGAATTTCAGCCATCCTTCAGGGTAAGTGACTTGTAATGCTTTTATTATGCACTTATTAGACTTCTTTTGGCACGCTGAGAAGTGATAAATTGCCGAGTGTGATATATTTTTATATGCATTTGGCAGAAAACAGCTTTATGTTCTTGTTAATTGTCCTAGGATGATTTATGACTTGTTGATTGATAAGCATGTTAAGTGCACTAGTTGCCCCGTTCATGCTCGCTTATGTAACAAAATATATGCAGTATTCTTACGTGAATTGTATGACATGCATATATACATACATACATACATATGTACATGTGTATGTACTATGCATCTAGCATCTGATGGCTAAGTAACTTGTTCTTTACTGTGAAACTTTTTGGGAGAATTCTATCCTTTTATTCTTCTTTGAATAATTCTCTTTTTCAATCTTTACTTCTTAGACAGAAAGGAAAGATAAATGTATAGTTACTAGGTTCTAATGTTCTCATTATTTTAGCAGGATTTTGTTAGAGGATTCAATCCTTTTTTCAATTCCTCTTTGGAAAAGTGTTCTTCAAGCTTTACTTTGACACACAGAGTGATGTTGAACACATCCTCTTGAAATAGGTCCATAGATCCTAATGTTACAACGGCAGTTAGTAGAGGATTGAGACCTTTGTTCTTCTATGGAAAACTCTCTTTCTCAATCTTTACTTTTACACAGATGCTGTTGAAATCTCTTGAATTATAACAAGAGGTTCATAACAAGAATTTGTCTCAAAAATACTTGTTTGCTTTCTGTTTATTTTAGTGGCTGTGTTCACTTATTTGATATCTAACCGTAATTGAAGCAGGAGGATTATGAACATCTCAAACATTTTGAATAAATATGAACCATCCAATTTAGCTTAAAGAGAATAGACTAAATTATCACGTTGCTACCTTCGTTCTTAGATAATAGGACAATCAAAGATCATTTTTTCATAGTTTATTATCCAAATTTGTGTTTTCTTTTATTTTTATTTTTGTTTTCCCCCTGAATTAACCTTCCATTTAATTACTAAAACTTATTTTCGAAATTTAAGCAAATATGGTCTTGGTCAGTTGTATTACGTGATTTTCTAGTCATAATAACATCAAATTAGATAAAGATCCTGAAAGCAGGATAATGTCATAGGACCTTGACAAGTAGATTGGAGATCCAAAATATGTTAATCTATACATCCGCACAGACATCATGAGTTTCAATACTTGAAATTTTTTAGCTTAGAGAACAAAGCAGAACCTGAACCAAGTGATGTCGTTCTCCGTTTCCATTATTTTATTTTAGGCTGTCCATATTTGACTTATTTATGTTACTTGACTCTAATGTTTTCTACTTGACAAATGAAGTTTGTGTTATTGTTGAAATTTATCTTCCTCTGCAATTTCTTTCTATTGAACTGTTTTTTTAATCATAATATTTTTTTAGTAGTGTAAATGCATAAAGCTACTACAAGCATGAAGCGTTGTACGTAACAATGTTTGATTTCATTTTACAAATTCTTCAAAGTCAAGCGTTTGTTGATACCAGGCTTATAGATAGAGAGCATCCTAATTCGTTAGTAACTTCTCATACATTTCATATTTGCACCATCCCGTCCTCTTATAAATTCTGGTAGATCGTTCCGAGATCTTTTATTCAGAAGTACTTGGAGCTTTATTTTCAACTTTGTCTGGTGTTTTTATTTTGCTTTGTTGCTATCCCTCTCCCAACTTTTTAGTAAATTCGTCTATATATCTACTGTTATTTATCTATTATAGGTCACTAATCCCATGATAAATGTGGTACCTATTTCACAGTTTATAGGATCCTGTACATGGATCATGCCCTTTGCTAATGCTTTTCTTGTCATCTTTAATATTGTGTTGTATATATTGGTATTGTGGATGTTTAAATTCCCTGAACATTTGCTTTAAAGATGGGCTTTTTATGCGCATACAATGCTAGTCATGCCGAACATTGCAAATTTGTTCCCTTGTTGTAAATGGTATATCATGGTTCATTTTAACATTGCAGATTATTAGCACTTGAAAAGGAATGTTTTACAACTGAGGTTTGTGTGTGAAATTGAGCAGGGTTCGGGTGGCAGGCCTGGGTTTGGCCGCGGAGGTGGTGGATATGGTGCTGGTACTGCCCCTTCTCTCGAGTAGATGAATATTCGACGCAAACGAAATCATGAGCACTTATCCTGATCGAAATGAAATTTTGTAGGAGGGCATTTGATAATTAGAGAGATTTCTTGTTTGAAGTGAAAATGTTTGAAACTAGTTTTCGTTTTTATAAACTTTTTGGGGTTTGTTGAACCAGTCTCTTTAGCATCATCGTCGTTTTGTTATGAATCATATTTTTCTTTTTCTGTTTTTTTCCCCAGAATTTACATCTACGCCAGGTCATGACTTCTACTTTCCATGATATGTCTTGAAATATTTTTCTTTGCCTTTGATAACTTTACTGTAAGTCTGTCCCTAATGACTTGGAGATATTTTCATTTTGTTGAGATTGCCGGATGGAGAAATTTGATTTGAGATCTGCCACCATGATGTGAATGAAGCGCAGATACACTACTTATTTCTGCAAATTATGTTTTATCTAAAATCTGCATAGAAACTCAATTAATGAGAAAGATGCTACATTGCTACCACTTTGACTTTCTTTTTATACTTCCCCTAAGCCCAAAGCTCTGGCCCACTAAAGTCTATTTTCTGAAGCCCAATCTCGTTCTTTCCCGGGGAATCACTTTGCTGGCCCTTTTTCCCTGATGGAAAGCCTCACAAAAGTCTAAAGATATATTATTCTTGTTTTTCTTTTACCCATTTGGTCCATGCTTTAAACTCCCCGTGCTCAACTTTAGTTGCAAAATTACCTATTTTTTATTTCAGTTCTTCCCCCTTCCCTCAAAGGCCGAAAGCACTTCGAACCTCACGCCCGTCAAACGCTCAAGACTCTCTAATCAGCTGCTTGCTCCAAAACAGCGTATATCTGTCAAGAGAAACAAAAGAACGCGACCAGCGTGGGACCCACTTAATGGCACTGTTTGCTGTTCTGAGACCACCGCTGGGCCCTAACCGTATGGTCTCGAACCCGATACCATCCTGAGCTGGGTCCCACTGCCTCGTCATAGGCTCATAGCCCTCCGTGCGACGGTCTGCTCACCCGCAGGTACACCTGAACCCCCCACACACCACCATCCCCCCCTTCCAAATTCCGCCGAGAAACCGCGGGCCCTTTCCGGGCCCACTCCGTGTCCCCCGCGGGTGCGCAGAACGCTGAAACCCTCCTCCTTCTCGGGTGTGAAAGCGGTCAGCTCACTCGCGGACTCCCATAAAAGAGCAAACGGGGACACAGTGTAATTTCTTTACTCACTTCTCACTTTAAGCTCTCAACTTCTCCCAAAAATGCCACCTTTATTTCTAGGGTTTGTGTTCTTGATCTCACTTCTTCAGTCCCATCAGTTACTCGCGATCGCAGGAGGTCAGTAGCTTTTCCCTGATCAATTTGTTTGAATTCCAAGGTTAATCCCTCATTAGTATCTTAATTTTTATTTGCAGATTGCCCCTTAGATTTTAGTTGGTCAAATTTTACCCTAGCAGCATCTACATGTTCAAATCCAAACGAAAGAGGACAATGCTGCCGCTATATCAATGCATTTGTTGCTATTTCTGTTTCTAATTACGCAAATGCCACTGGCAAGCTTGGAGTTCCATCAGCATTTTCAGATGATTGCTTGAATTCTATATCGAAAACCTTTACTTTATATGGGATTCCTGCTAATGCCATTACATTTTGTGGGTTGGGTCCTAAAATTAGAGTAAACTATCAGTGTGAGGGGAGAGAGACCGTGTTGGAAATGATGCAGTCGCCCAACTTTCTTGATGTTACGAAGAATTGTGAGATGTCGCTTTCGGTGGAGAGTAGTTGTAGGACTTGCTTGAACTCGGGGATTGAGTATCTTCATCGGCTTATAGGGGGGGATGATAATGTTACATTGAGTGTCTGTAGGAATGCTGTTTTTGTTGTTCTTGCGAATCAAGGTAGTGAGTCGTCGGCTGTTGATATGGCTGGTTGCTTCTTTGGTGTCAAAGGGCTCGGTGTTGCCTCAGGTTCGTGTATTTCGAGATTTAGTTGCTTATATTAGTTTCTATATATATTTCATGTCAATGTTCAACTACTATATTTATGGCATATTACGGAAATGATTAGCTATTAATTTCTTGTGCATTGATAGTGTGTAATGAGACAACAAAAAGTCAATTCTAAGTATGTTGAAAAGTTCCTTTTTAGTTGATAAGGTTTGTGAATGTTGATATGGATGTGGATATTGGATTAAAAAAAAAAGAATATAAGATGGGATGAGTCTCATGTAGGTAGTGAAAAAGTGATGAAGTGTGGGGTCAAAACTTCATAGGGGGTTTCTTTTCTGGGTTCAACCGTTCAAGTTGGTTCCATGACCATATTAACTGGTTCGTCTTGGCAATCTCCTAAGTTGGGCCTCAATAAGCTGCGTACCAAGTGTTATATCTGAAAAAGAAATAGTTCGTGTGCTGGTGCGCTCACATAGTCACATGTACACGCACAATGCATTTTATTTAGCTAGGAGTTATCAAGAAGAGTAAGAGTACAACAATGCACAAATTGTTAAAACGCCAACAATACCGTGGTTCCAACTTCCAATCGTGTTGTATTATTAATATCTATGATTTGCATATTAGAATAATCAACCACTTTTTAGAAGTAATAGTCTCAAATAAACACCAAAGCTAACACAGAAGTAAATATTATGGACAGATAATTGTCCGAACAAGTCAAATCATTTGAAACAATTATTCTATTTCAAGTTCACCACACACCACTTGCTATGCCATGTTACTGATGATTTTTTCACTTACAATCCCAACTTGTATTCACTCTCAGATCAAATGAATACATGAATGCAATTGATACTTATATCATTTACATTTTCCATTTGGCTTAAAAACAAAACCCAGGCTGTAAAATTCTCAATATATGATTATATGCTGTTTCTTATGTTCTTTTTTTTTATTCCAGAGCAATCTTCCACATCATTGGTGCCTGCAGCTTCTCCAAGTCAAGCTTTGCTGAGCCCTCCCTTTGTTCAAGATCCTGCTCAGAACCTAACTGCTATGTCACTGAAGAAACACCACAAAGTGTACCACCTAAAGTTGCTTCTTGGAATTAGTACTGCAGTTCTGGGAATAGCTATTCTTATGCTGCTGATTTTAGTAATACTAATTCGCAAGAAAGCTAAGGAATTAAGGAAAGAAGATACTATTAATGATACATCCTGGAATGCCCTTCCACCTCCTCAAGCCCGGAAATTTCAAGATGGTAGTTTTGCTTGGCCATTTCTTTGCATACTTTTATGTCTTCAAAATTATTGCCAGAAGCCGTAACACATGCACCAAATAATCAAATGGCACTGACTGCTTGGTGGACCTGTTACTAATAAATATATATTCCCAGAAAACTGAGATTTAGAACTTTAAAAAATGCACATTCTGAAAAAAATGGTCCTTGTTTATATAAGAGTAAAATTCCTGCTAGCAATAGGTAACATCGGTGAATAGAAAAGTAAACATTTGTGAAGGATGGCAGGAGATCAACGAGTTGTTCTCTGAGTTTTTCATTTCCTTCATGCTTGTTGAAGTTGTTCTTCTAAACTCGGTAGTATTCTTCTTGAATTGATGATCTTAGAAGTATGTCCTGATTCTGAAATGAAATTATATTTCCCTATTGGATAGATCATACAAGCATGGTTTGAAGAGTCCATGGTTTTTTTCTGATACATGACTTGGTCATATTTACTGGTTGAGGGTTATGAGCTGCTTTTAACCCATCCAGAGCTCTTTTAATCATACTGAAGTTTTATTTGCAAATTGTGTAACAGACTGTTTTGCAGGTGCATCATATACTTTCCAAAGATTCAGCTACAAGGAGACAAAGAAAGCTACTGGAAATTTCAGTACCGTCATAGGAAAAGGAGGTTTTGGGACTGTCTTCAAGGCACAGTTCGATGATGGTTCTATAGCTGCTGTAAAGAGGATGGATAAAGTCTCAAAGCAAGGTGAGGAAGACTTCTGCAGAGAGATGGAACTCCTAGCTAGACTTCACCATCGCCATCTTGTTTCTCTCAGAGGATTCTGTATCGAGAAAAATGAGAGGTACTTTTCTCACTTATGTTCATATTTCTTTACAAATGATTTTAGTAGCCTCACAACGAATTTATTTGTATATTTTTACATATTCAGATTTCTGGTGTACGAGTACATGGACAATGGAAGCCTCAAAGATCATCTGCACTGTAAGTTTTCCCCTCATATTATTATTCTTTTGCCATTTTGCACCTTGATGTGCCTAGCTGGTTGATGGAGGTACTTCTTGCACTTGTACAGCACCAGGGAGAAAACCATTGAGTTGGCAGGCTAGATTACAAGTCGCCATCGACGTGGCAAATGCTCTGGTAATGTCTTAAGAACATCACTGAGTAAGAATGTCCATAGGAACTGTACAATTTGTATATCTCGTATAAGTTGAAGGTTATCCTGTTAATTTGGAACTCGAAATGAAATCCTGGTTCATGTTAATGTCTTTTTATTCAACCTGTTTTCTGTTTCATATTTGTTTTTTATGCATTGGTTTTCATTTTCCATTTCTTGTACTTCCCTGTAGTGGCTTGGGCAAAATCATCTCAATAGTCAAATTTCCCAGAACAAAAGGATGTTGGTTTTTGTAGAATCCATGTTAGCGTCTTCAACCTCTCCCCCTCCCGCTTTTCTTCTGCATGGGCAAAATTCAGATTATGACACATAAGTAGGTTAGTGACGCATAAGTTGGTCAGCGTGATGGATATTTATTTTATCTCTGACGTTCTTATTGAAACACCATTGTGCTTTTCTGGTGTCTCTGAGTGACAGACGTAACTGAAGTATTTACCAAGTTTTTTGTTGCTAGTTCACCCAAAGAGCACACAACTGACCCACAACTCACGTCAATCCTTTAGGATACATTGTCAAAGCTCTGTTAAACTTTCTTGTAATCTGAACTTTAGCCTGTCCATTTCTATTCTGTCTTATTTTGATGGCTGCTATGGTTCAATTTTGAGAATTGGATGTTGGATGAAATCTTATGTTGACAAGCTTTTGCGTAACTGAAATTTCTTTAAATGCAGGAATACCTCCATTTCTATTGTGATCCTCCCCTCTGCCACAGAGACATAAAGTCCAGTAATATTCTTTTGGATGAGAATTTTGTTGCTAAGGTACATTCTTTCATTAATTGCTGGTATAGCATTTATCTGTGTCATTGTCCTTTTAATTGATGGATACTTGTTCAAAAATAGGTTGCTGATTTTGGCCTTGCACATGCTTCCAGAAGTGGGGCAATAAGTTTTGAACCAGTGAGCACAGATATTCGGGGAACTCCAGGTATGTAATTTCATAAGTGGGATACTAATTTCGTGGCTGGTACATTTTGGTTAAGTACTATGTTTTCCCCTTTAATACTTTACATGAGATCCAGTGGTCCCACGAAATTTATATCTGTGGTACATTTAAGATTGAACGCTGCAATTTAACTTCTCTTCAGGTGAAGACAATTTAACATAAATCAACAGATAATGTGAAATTAATATTCAGCTGAAGTAATTATTTTGTAGGATGCCTAACAATAGCAATATGTATGATTTAATTTGGCGAATGCACAAATTTATGATGTGAAGAATGGCCAATATAGCTCATTCCCTTCAATTTTTCTCCTGACTTTTTGCCACACATATCATGGTAGTATTGTTAATTGAAGTCAGTGGAGTCTCTTTAAATCAATGCTCAAGAGTGTCATCCTCGTCTTCTATGCCTTATTTTAGTTTTTTCAGGAAAAAAAAAGAAAAAAAGCGCAAAAGCGATGTTATATTGTTATTGCATTACTTGTGCCAACAAGTCTCGAAGCAACACAATAACTAATCCGTACCTTTGGTACTACTTGTTGGTCGTAAAAATCTATGAACAAAGATATGTTAGGTTGATTTTCTTTGAGCCATTTACTCAAAAGAGATAAGGATTAACCCTGTTGATTCATGACTCCAAAGGACTTATCTAAACACATAGATGTCTTATCCTAGCCCTGTAGCACATAACCACATTATCTTTTTTTATATGGGTTAAATTAACGCCCCTTGAACATTGGGGGGAGTTGCACATAACCCCCCTCTAAACTTTGTTTATCTCACATAACCCTCTTGAACTATGGGGTGTCTCACAAAACCCCCTTGAACTTTAGCATATCTCACTTGACCGCCCCCCCCCCCCCAACCCCCTTTTCTCTCGCCTTGTAATTTGTAAACTAAAATTTGCATGAGAGAAAAAATACTCAGACTTTGGAGGAAGGATATGTTGTCTTTAAATGACGGGTGATGAAGTTTAAGAAATTTTCACTTGAAGACATTATAGTTATTTGCAAATTAGAGGAAGGGGTGTTAGGTGAAATAAGCTAAATTTCAGGCGGGGTTTATGAGACACCCCATAGTTCAAGGGGGTTATGTGAGATAAATAAAGTTTAGAGGGGTTATGTGCAACACCCCCCAAACTTTGGGGGGGGGGGGTGTTTGTGAAATAACTCTTTTTATATCAAATTCACTTGAAACCGATGATTGTGAGATACTTCCAAGATGCAACAAATTTGGAAAAACACACATGGTGAAGTCATAAAGAAAACCAGGAGTTTTCTATGCAATCATCTCTTACGTGATATAATGAAGCACACACTCTTCATTTATAACCTTACCATAATAACCTTATTTCAAAAATCCTCATGTATGAAAACTGATCATCCAGTCCAAACATATTAAAACAAGCTGTTATTAATAGTAGTATAGTACTTAAGATGGATTTTGCATTTTCTCTAGTCCGACTAACTAAAATTAGTCATCATGAAAGTTTTAAATCTATTCTAATGTTTGCAGGGTACATGGATCCTGAATACGTGGTAACTCAAGAGCTAACAGAAAAGAGTGACATATACAGCTACGGCGTGTTATTACTTGAACTCTTAACAGGAAGGAGAGCTATACAAGATAACAGAAACATAGTTGAATGGTCTCAGAAGTTCATTGCGTCAGAGTCTAGGCTACCAGAACTAGTTGATCCTAGAATTGGCGAATCATTTGAAATGGAACAGCTCCAAATGCTAGTAGGAATCATACAGTGGTGCACTCAAAGAGAAGGGCGATCAAGGCCATCAATCAAGCAAATTCTCAGGGTTTTGTCAGAGAGCTTAGATCCCATTAATGATGATGGCCAATGCAGTGGTTTGGGGGAGATCAGTAGCAGATTTATGGCACGTCGTAGTGAAGTTATTCCTAATAGTGGAGATACGAGATGTCTTATGTCTTCTTCAAGTACTTCGAGATCTTATTGTAGTCGGAGTGTTTTGCTTGAGACTGGTTCGCCTCAATCGCCTCCTGGAACTTTCTCTGTTTGAGTCTTGTTTAGTGTTCTTGTAGGTAGGGCTTTAGTTATCAGTATTCTTTACAATCTGGCAATTTTTTTTGATATATAGGTGTGGAAGCTAAAGAGGCTTCTGGTTTTGTTTTGATTGTGATTATTCCAGATTTTTGTCTCTGTTTGTGGTCAAGATGTTATTATTTTTATTTTTATGTTTTATTTTTTAATGATAGCAGCAGTAGAGGATCGGTTTTCTCTGAACTTTGTGTAATGTTCCAAATATGTAATTTTTGTTGTACCCTTGTGAATACAGAATTCATGGCTTTTAGCTGCTGTCTGTATTGAAATATGCTTCGACAACTGAATGCTGAATTTTGTATTATATTGATGTTTTGGGTTTGTGCGAGTTGTGAAGAAGATGGACTATCTCAACGTGACACAGTCATAACAAGGTGTGATCATAGTAAAGTATCCTGCGCAGGAATAAATATAGTTGTTTCTATTATTACATTTTCAAATGAGGAAAGCTACAAAAATATCCATCTATATTCTGGTTTGCAGAATGATAATACGTTTAATGAATGCAACAAAAACTCTTCATCTATTTTCATTTATGAATAATCACTCGAAATATGTTTGCTTATGGATCTACGTGCTTTAAACGAATATAAATTATTATGGTTTTACTACTATACAAGGTACAAATAAAGGAAGTTCTCTGTGATTTTGATGAAGGAAGTTTTGTTATTGTAAGTTTTCTTTTAAACTAATCCACGAACAATTAAATGTGATTCCTCCCACTATGTAACAAAATCATATGCCCATGCATCCAACATTTTAGTGCGTGTCAGTCTCAACATTTTAGTGCATGTCAGTCTCAACATTTTCAACCGTGCTATTTTGTCATAGAAGTCCTTTCTTAATTGCTTTATATCCAATTGACCATTACTCTCTAATTGATCAATCTGTCTTTATTTCAACCGCTTGTCTTTTCTTTCTTTTTCTAGTGGTGAACCGGATAACCCCTACTTTCTTGCCTAAAAATTTATTGCTACCACGCTTTAAACAGTTGGCTTTTCACAAGCATATATGCTTTCAGTTGCTTTCCCCCAAGTTTCCTCTTAACTACATCATTCTCTGACTGTCACAAAGCATTGTGTTTGACAAACTATACAAAATTGGGCCAGGACCAGTATTGACCCAGTTTTGTGCTAAACCTAGCTCAAGAATTTGTGAAAACTCAAGGTTCTTGTAGGCAAAAAAAAAAAAAAAAAAAAAAAAAAAACCTTTTTCCATTTTAAGCCTATAGGATTTATATCCATAAAGGCCGGATTAGATTTTACAGTACTAAATATATCAATAAAATTACAAATTCGTTCTATTAAGTTATCAAATGCATACCAATTATTGTCCAAGGTTTGCTTGCTAAATTTGCCTCAAGATATACAGTGTAACGATAATCTCATGTGATAAAAAAAATGATAGGGCCTAACTAAGACGTATTGATCAAAGGAAAAAAAAAAGCCTCAATCCGTCAATCATGGAAGAAAAGCCTTCAAACATTATGAATATAGAATTCCCTTTAGTTTGACCGAAAATTGCCAAACTTAAATATCCAAACGCGCAACATGCTTCTCTCTTGATTGATCTTAAATCCAACGTCAATAGTATGGGTCAATTCTAACAAGTTGCTTTCAAACTTAATCAACTCAACAAAAATTAACAAGCAATCACGCCACCAAATAAGGTTAAGTTAGTGTTTATTTAATGCTTACCAGAATATATTTCATGATATTTATTTCTTAGATTAACAATCGAGACCATAACCTTGTATTTTCACATGTATTCTAGTAAACCTAGCTGTATACCGTACGGATATCGTTAAAAAACACCAATCGATTTATTCTCCAATGCGTATCTTTTTTTCTTTTGTCTCTTTTGAAGGTTTCCATCTTTGGTTACTTAAAACCAGAAGAAGAAAATGTTTGCACACACAAGGCAACCCCATTTCTACGATATCTTTTGTCTATCTCTTATTGGTATGAAACTTATTCTAGAATAATGTCAATCCTTGACTTTTACCATCATTTTAGCATACATCCATATAGCCTAATGCTTAGTCGGTGAGGTGATTAAGTTTAGCCTGAGACAAGGTTCATATCCTAATCACATGAGATGCTTAGTTTATTAGTTTTTGTGTGTGTGCGTGTTTTCCATGACATCAAGCATTTGCAAGAGATAATGAAAGAGAAAGACGTACTTATTTTTTTTGCTAATGATATGTACTTTGAAGTGATTTGGATTATCCATGAGATTAATAAAATTTCTTGGGCACTAAAATATAGGAGGATCACTCGAGTATCTTGCTGATTGAAACATGAAACAAAGCGGTCCAGCGTAAATTGATACAATTATTGAAGGAGGTGGTCCCATAATTTCACAATTAAAGGGCAGAAAATAACAGTTAACCATGCAACTATATATTACTGTAATTAAAACAATCATGTGAACGCTGCTATATTCTTTATTCTTGACTTAACTTTCAGTAAAGGATGATGACATTGTTCACTTTATTTAAGAGTATGTAGGCTGGCTTATTCAATGAAACCTTGGAATATAATTGGTATTTTAAGTTAAAATAAATTGGACTGGTTCTAAAGGCAGCTGGGCTCAACTTACACCTAGCAAATTTGGATCCAGAGCCTGAAGTTTTGTGCTAGATTAATTGTTTACCATTTACCCTCAGGCCCAAATTGTGAATAATGGGATTGATGTTTGAAAATTTACATTCTTAAAGAGAAGAAGAATGGTTCTTAACAACAAAAAACAACAATTAATGACAAAGCCTCTATCACAAATATTTGGAGTTACAATTATAGTTCCATTTAAATTGCTTCAATTCATAGTTATGATATTATTCCCAATCCTCCTCTTCATTGACTGTGATCCTATCACTACTCCATGCTAGTACAAAATCTATACCAGCGTCTAACATGACAAAGTACATAGAATCAACCTCTAAAAAGGAACAAAAAGCAGCACCAAAATCTTGGGAATCCCCTGACTTGTATGAAACTAGGGGTTGTTGGATATTATACCCTCAAATCTTCAATAGTTCCATATTAGCCCCTCAAATCTTTGTTGCGTCCCTCAAGTCCTAAGGGGCCTTGCAGTTTGGTACCTAAATAACCAAAATTCCCTTCGGCTTACGATCCGCCCCGAGAACTCCAACACCTCTGTCTTCATAAAAAACATATGTCGTGTGTTTTGGTAATTTAGGGACCAAATTGCAAGACCCCTTAGTATTTGGAGCACACATGAGCAATTTCAAAGATTTGAGGGACCAATATGGAGTTATTGAAGTTGTGTGGGCCTAATATCTAAAAAACCCCATGAAACTTGCCTTATAGTTTAAGGGCTTGATGTAACTACTGACAACGAAGATAAAATCTTTTTTCCCACTGTGGTTTTGGCAGGGGGGGGGGGGGGGGGGGGGGTGCACTTCAGCAACCAAACCCTTGGGTT
>JBAKGM010000200.1:4206405-4216547 GCA_037177215.1 Asparagus racemosus | reverse complement strand
CCCCCCCCCCCCCCCCCCCCCCCCCCCCCCCCCCCCCCCCCCCCCCCCCCCCCCACATTTAAACAACCAAGCTCTTGAGTTATATAAATCATCAGGTTCGTTCTTGGTCCTGAATGCAAGGAATAGGAGTCCAATAATTCTCCTGACAGTTTATTACACTCTTGAAACTCCAAAATCATATACTATGCAACCAATGCATAAACTTCCACTCTTCAAATTCTACCCTCCATATAATAACTTATCTAGGTAAAGACACTAAAATTCTATCTGATTTGCTTCTTATAAACAATAAAGATGTGGTGGTTTTATAGAAACATGCTTGTTTCCATCTCCACCACAAGGTTTCATATCAATTAGGCCCCATTCATTAGCTTGACTTATAGCTAGCTTAGAGTAGACAAATCAACCATCCAACTAGAGGAGAGAAGCCCATGAACCCCATTATTTCCTCCTCTCAAACTTTCATCTATATATGTGAGAGAGATGTTAGCTCTAATCCACACCAAGAGTACAATGACAAATCTTCCCTCCATTTTACTTCTCTTCATCATAGCTCACGCACCCTTTCTTCATGGATCTATGTCAAGAGACTACTCAACCTACATTGTTCATATGGACTTATCGGTCATGCCACAGGCATTCGCCAGCCATGATGGCTGGTATGCCGCCACTCTTGACTCCGTCGACGCTGTCCCTGGCCTTGTATACGTCTATAATAACGCCCTTCATGGGTTCAGCGCTCGTCTCTCTCAATCTCAGCTCGAACGACTGAAGAAATCGCATGGTTACGTGTCGTGTTATCGTGATTTACAAGTCAAGAAGGATACAACACACACCTCTAAGTTCCTGGGCCTGAATGCAGGCTCGGGGATTTGGCCCGTGTCTAATTACGGCGAGAGCGCCATTGTTGGTGTGATCGACACTGGGGTCTGGCCCGAGAGCGCTAGCTATCGAGATGATGGCATGAGCCCAGTACCGTCGAGATGGAAGGGTGAGTGTGAGAAAGGCACTCAGTTCGTTTCCTCGATGTGCAACAGAAAACTGATTGGTGCTCGTAGCTTCAAAAAGGGCCTCATAGCCAACAACCCAAATGTCACCATCTCAATGAACTCGCCGCGTGATACAGATGGTCATGGGACCCACACGTCTTCGACTGCGGCGGGGAATTATGTGTCGGGTGCGTCTTTCTTCGGGTACGGACCCGGAATATCTCACGGCGTCGCGCCCCGAGCTAGAGTTGCCATGTATAAAGTTCTGTGGGATGAGGGGGCTTTCGCCTCAGACATCATTGCAGGCATTGATTCGGCGATATCTGATGGCGTCGACGTAATTTCGATATCTCTCGGCATTGACGGACTCCCTTTGTATCGTGATCCCATCGCAATAGCAACATTCGCGGCGATGGAGAAGGGGATTTTTGTGGCAACTTCGTCAGGTAATGAAGGCCCGTATTTAGGGCTATTGCATAACGGGTCACCGTGGGTTCTAACGGTTGGGGCGAGCACCGTGGATCGTACATTTTCAGGCATACTTGACCTCGGCGATGGCACTTCCATCGTCGGGCAGTCGCTTTATGTCGGAGGACCGAGTATTTTAAAAAATTTGACCCTTGTGTATCTAGGGTCATGCACTGATAAATCCTCGCTACAGAAGGCTAGCCACAAAATTGTAGTGTGTGATGACAGAGAATCACTCGGAGTTGTTACTGACAGTGTTAAGTCAGCCAAAGTGGCTGCTGGAATCTTCATATCAAAGGACCCTTTCTTAGAGTACTATGTTAAATTCACAAGCCCAGGAGCTATCATAAGCCCTGAAGCTGGGTTATCCATTTTGAAGTATGTGAACCAAAGCTCGAACCCAAAAGCTACTTTGAGGTTTCAAGAAACCATCCTGGGCTCAAAACCTGCACCAGTTGTGGCTACTTATACATCCAGAGGTCCATCAGGAAGCTGCCCTAATGTTCTAAAGCCAGATATTGTAGCTCCAGGTTCGCTGATTCTAGCATCTTGGTCACTAAATGCATCGGTAGGAGTCAACGCTCAATCGAAAGTACTGTATGATTCTTTCAACATAATTTCAGGTTCGTCTATGTCATGTCCTCACGCTGCTGGAGTCGGTGCACTACTGAAAAGTGTGCATCAAGATTGGAGTCCTGCGGCTATTCGATCTGCGATAATGACAACGGCCAATTCTTTGGACAACACATTAAAGCCAATTACTGATATGGCGAATAAAAATAGGCCTGCGACGCCACTAGCTATGGGCTCTGGTCATGTTGATCCTAATAAGGCACTTGACCCCGGACTCATTTATGATGCAGGGCCTAAAGACTACTTGAGGCTCTTATGTGCTATGAACTTCACCAAGGAGCAAATAGTTATGGTCGCTAGATCTTCCTCTTTCGATTGTTCTGGTGCATCTTTGGACCTTAACTATCCTTCGTTCATTGCATTTTTCAATGCAAGCAAGAACAGTTCGATCGTAAAGAGCGTTCAAGTTTTTAGAAGAACAGTAACGAACGTAGGTTCGATCACAACCTACAATGCTAAGGTGGAGACAGTGAGGGGGTTCTCTGTAAATGTTGAGCCAAAAACATTGGTGTTCAAAAAGAAGTATGAGAAGCAAAGCTTCACTCTAACTCTTAAAGGCCACATGGGAGTGAAACAAGATGAGGTGGTTCATGGCTCATTGAGTTGGGTGGATGAGCAAGGAAAGTATGTAGTTAGGAGTCCAATTGTTGCAACATCTTTCACCTCATAGAGTTTGTAAATGAGTAAATGTAATAAGAAGTTAACATTGTTATATCTTACTGCACATTTTCTACAAATAAGTCCAAAAGATGATTATGGTATCCTGTGCATATATGAATCATGCCTGTGCTTTTTAAATAATAACAGAACTAATAATGGGAAAGCAACAAAGCTAGCATGCACCAAGTTGTTATCAAATAAAAAACTTAAGTGAAGAGACTAATATTGGATAGAGACCGGCCGTGATGTGCTAGGGGACCTAATCCAGCTCTTTTTTAAATTTGGTGTATCCATAGTTGGCAGGAAAATGACCTATGTTGGAATGTCTGTTATATTTAAATAAAGGAGAGTCATCTTAAGAAAACATTTCAGTGTGGAATTGGAAACTGAAACTTCACTCAATAGCCCATACAAAAGAGAAGTGCACTTCACAAAGTTCTTGATTGAAATACATATGTCAAGATTGATTCCATAATTAGATAAACAATGAGGCATGATAGAAATACATCCTTGCATCCGTTTAATATTTGGGGAAAATGCTTCTAGCTTCCTTAGATTTTCTATCTTTTTTTAAAGAATTTCCTCCATCCCCATTTTCTCACATTACTTTTAAAAATATCAATACTAGTAGGAGAATTCCAACTTTGACAATTCAACTTATGTTAGGGCATTATCTATAAAGGTGAAAGCATTTTCCGCTATATTATTTAAAATACAGGAAGCATATCTAGCAAGACATCCAGTTTCTGTACACGACTATGTACCTTTGAATTAAATTGATTTGGTTTTGGGTTTCCGATAATCTCGTTCAACTTTTTTCTGGATTGCATTATTTTATGAAGAACCTGATAGAAATTGATAACAATTATTTTCCGTACTGGTTAAGTTCTCTAATTATTGTCCTTTGATATTACATACGTCTAACCAAGAGAAAAATGATGTACACAAATTGGCATATAAAAGAAAAGGATAGCGTGACTTTGATGTAGTGATATATATGGATTCTATACGGAATAGTGTTAGTATTGGTTTATTGGCTTGAATCCTCAAGGATCCACTTCTAGATTCAATAAGAAGGAAAACATAACTCTGAGATCCATACCGAAACCTGTAATGTATCAACATGAAGGCTGTACTGAAATCAGGTTATCGGGTTAGTCATCTCCCATCGGGCTATCACCATCCTACGACGAATCCATATGAGTACACATTAAGTGTACTAGTTCTGCAGTCAAAAAAATACATTATGTATGGAAAAAGAAAAACTTATATGCATGTAAATATACAGGTTATTAGATGCAAAACACGGATTTAGAGTAACTACTGTAAAATTTTATCTAATAGTAATCACAGCAAAAACATGCAAAAGTAAAGCAGTGGTAGGCAGATATCAATTTTTATTTTTATTTTTTCATAATTCTAGTTCACATTGTGGTACAATAGATATGCAGAAATTCCAACGGGGAAGAATTTATGAGTGAAAATCGCATATTACAAATTTAATTAAAAACATTACAAAGCACAGTGATTCTCTAGATTTAACAAACAGGGGCACCAATTAAAGTCTGACAAGATAGAGAAGGTAGTGTTTTGTTTTGCGTTTCTTATTATAGGTGGAAACAACTTTGATCAGTCTTCTGCATGTTAGAATCATTATGAGGCAAACCACACATTGACAGTGATGTGAAGGGTCCCTTCGTGTTAGAGAAGGAGAACCAAATGAATAATTAAGAAGAAAAAAGGCTGATGATGGAAGAAATGACAAGTTGGATGGTGGTTGTAATTGATAGTGATTGGCATTTCCGACTCAGTGGATGCAAGCTTATAAATGCAAATCAATTTTCATCTCTCTTTTTCGTTTTTGTTTTTAAGGTAAATTATGAAAATTTACCTATTTTCAGGGAATTGGGCCCAAATTCTGGCATTTGTGAAGGATGAAAATGCAGGTAACCATCTCATCTGATATATATTTGGCAAGATGTAAAGCATAAATGTCACTTTAAAGTTGTAATTAGCTCCGTTTAAGACAAAAGTTGGAGCTATTTCTATGGTCGAGCAGTGTTCTTGTTTCAGATGGAGAAGGATCTGATAAAATGTCGTCGATCAGTAAGAGGTGACCGATTATTTCATATAGTTCAGAAAGAGATTAGTAAATGAGAAAGTTTTATGGTCCCTAATAAAAGAATTAAAAAGAAAAAAAAAGATAATACTTCTATCATATTATTCTTATTTTCTAAATTCACATTCTTTTAACAAGGTTACATAAATCCATCCTTTTAGATTGACGTGCCTGAGCTACGTTTGTTGATAATCTACACTTGAAATTTATTCAAAGCATGAATGTTTGTGTCACGTGCTGTGTATTGCTAAAACTGGTAAGATTTGAATAGTCCCCAGTCCAATGATGGATAACCCAGAAATTATTACCTACTATTTTATTAATTATTATGCTTCCTTCCTGAAAAAGAGAAAAAGAAGGAAAAAGTAAGAAATTCATGGAGCAAAAACTATGAAGATATTGTTGAATTGAGAAGGGTGCTGGATACTAAGAAATATATTATTATTATTTCTTTAATAGTATAACCCTCAATACTCTCTACTACAAACTACTACACTACTACACTCTTTTTCAGCACACTACTCTTTATTTTACTACTATACTCTTTTTCAGCACACTACTCTTTATTTTTCTCTCTGCCTCTCTTATTTACTTCTCTTTATTTTGCTTGCTACTAGATCCACAAGCTCCCTCTCTCTTGTTAGATTTTTCTTTCAATGGCTTGGGATGATTCTTTCCCTTCACTGCCTTCCCCTTTTATAGAGGATTGATCATGGTAGGTGCATACTATTTAGAATAGGTGAGAGGTTGGTACAAATTATTGCACCTGCCTTGATTTTACACATGGGTCGGTGCTGACCCATTTAACACTCCCCCTCAGCATCGACTTCTCTATCCATGAGTTCAAGAACTCTAAATTCTTTTTTAGTGCTTGGATTTCCTCTTTCAACGCTTGTCTCCATTTATCATTCCCATATGCTTCCTTGAAAATAGATGACTCGTTCACGTCTTCTATCATGGTAACATTAGCGTACTTTAGATTTGGTTTCCTCGATCTAGTTGATTTTTGAACCTATCCTATTGGTTCTTCATCGATATCCTCTATTTGGCTCAGGCACTCCTCTTCTGTTGTCGTTTGATGAACACCGGTCTTTCATGGATTCTTCTCCTTGGAGGATGTGGGAAAACTTGGTTCTGTCTTCTTTGACTGTTGTGATTCTTCTTCTTGACTTGGCCCCCCAGCTTCTCTTATAGTTGATCCTCTAAATCATTGGAATCCGGGAGCACAACTTCTTGTGGAGTTCACCAAGATGAGGCTTTGTCAAACACAATATTTTTTTTGTGTAGCACCATCCGATTGTGGAATCACATCTCCATCTTTTTCTTTCACTGTCGTACCCCACAAAAATGCACCTTACGGCTTTTTTGTTGAACCTGCTGCGTAACTGATCAGACACTGATATATAACACACACAACCAGAAAACTCTAAAATAACTTACTGTTGGCTTGATATTCCACAACTTCTGAAAGGATGACATGAGCTCTAATTTCAGTTGTGGTAGCCGATTGATCACGTGCGTCGTAGTTTTCATACACTCTGCCCAAAAACTCCCTGGCACGTTCTTAACATGAAGCATGCTTCGGCATATTTCCGCAAGATGACGATTCTTCTTTTCAACAATGCCATTCTATTGCGGAGTATTTGAGCACGTTGGCTGTCGTCGAATCTTGTGCTACTTTAGGTAGTCATAGAACTCCTTTGATGTGTATTCTCCCTCATTGTTTGTGCATAGGCAACGAATCTTCATGCTGAGCTCTCCTTCGACTTCTTCTCAGAATTGTTTGAATTTGGAGAGTACATTAGAATTTTCCTTTAGAAATAAACCCAAATATACTTTGAGGAATCATCAATGAAAGTGATCATGTACTGCATGCCACCTATCGATTCCTGCTTTATTCGGCTGACTACATTTGAGTGCACGAGCTCCAAAGGCTCATTTGCTCTGAATTATGACTCCTAGTACGGCAAATGATGCGTCTTATCGTAATGACAACTTCCGCATACAGTCCCTCATCGAGTCTCTAAGTGTGGAAGACCCTTCAATATTGACTATTCCATCATGATCTTGAGCTTGTGATAGCTCGCACGGCTAAGCCGAGCATGCCACAAATCAGCTGTCTCATTCTTCCGAGCTTTATTTATATATGCCAATTACACCGACATCACATAGATCCTACCTTCCGTCCCTCCATAATAAGTTCTCCCGAGGGCTTCAAGTTGTGGTAAACTTTGATATCTTGTGGTCTGAATACTACATAATTGCCGAAAGCCATTAGTTGAGACACTGTTATGAGATTTTTCTACATACTTAGGATGTGGTACACATCTGGTAGCTGGATTTAATCTGGATTGAAGCATGGCATGAACATGGTCTTCCCAATATGAGTGATACGCAATCTTAAATTATTGGCTATCACAACTTCTCGGTCGCCTTTTTACTCTTTCAAGTTGACAAGCTACTATTTGTCTTCCGTCATATGGTTAGAACAACCAGAATCGATGATCTAGTCTTTACTATAAATGATTCCTTCTCGACCTGACACTGCTGCTAGTACAGACTTAGTCTCCTCGACAATTGAGGTCATTGTCATATCAATGACTTCTTTTTCATCGACTGGTGCATTTTCGACGATGGCCATAGATGTTTGGGCATCCCATTCTTCTTCATCATCTCGATATCTGTGTAATGTTGCAGCATTGCCCTTTGTCGGTCTTCTCTTATAGCGACAATCTCTAGCGAAGTGGTCTTTCTTCCTGCAGTTGTAGTAGCTATTGTCAGGTTGCCTTCTTTGGCGATTATCTTGTTCCTCACTTTGACATGCTCTTCTGGTGTATGAACTCCTTGGCTGCATATCTGAGCTAGCATTTGCATACCGCTCGTTTCTCTCACTTTGTTTCTTGTTGCTGAACAGTGCTTCATCTTCAATTCTTATTGAAACGCTGACCATTTGTTTGGCTAAGGTCTCTTGTGCAGCGAGCAAACTCTCTAATTCTAATAGTATTGGTTGAGTCGGCCAGCCGTGTGTAGCAGCAATAAACCCATGGTACTCTGGTCTTAAACCGTGAATTATTATTCTTCTCATTCTTGCATCCGATACTCTAGAATCTGGATCAAGCCGAGCAATATCTGAACATAGCGTTTTTACTTGCTTGAAATACTGATTGATTGTCAGATCCTTCTGTTGCAAGGTCATCAACTAATTCTTAAAGAGCTGGAGTCGAGTGTCGTTCTTCTTCGAGAAGAGTGTGGCGAGCATATCTCATGCCTCCTTCGGAGTTTTGGCCTCTCGCATATAGTCTACAAGATCTTCTACCGTCATCTACAGCACATACATGGCTTTGCCAGACTTTGTATTCCATTTCCTTAGCACTTCACCTGTTTCTTAAGGTGCTGAGGTTTCGACACAACTGACGACCTCCCAGAGGTCCTATTCTTGCAAATATGGCTTCATACAAGTCTCCCAGTAGCTATAGTTATTGTCGTTGAGTTTCTTGAGGATAGCAGTAATGCTTGTTAGATCCGCCATCGTGACGTAGTACTGCTTCAGTATCTCTACGCAAGTCTGGTCCCCGACCAACCAACTTCACACTCGGATTGAGCAGAACTTTGCCCTTCATGAATGTCGGTAGGATTGCCGTAGGAGAGAGCCGGTCCTTGACTGCCTGCTTTGATACCACTTGTTGATTTGAGAAGAGTGGCGGAGACTAAGAAATATTTTATTATTATTTCTTTAGTAGTACAACCCTCAGTACTCTCTCTAATACAAACACTCTCTCTACTACAAGCTACTACACTACTACACTCTTTTTCATCACACTACTCTTTATTTTTCTCTCTGCCTCTCTTATTTACTTCTCTTTATTTTGCTTGCTACTGGGATCCACAAGCTCCCTCTCTCCGTTTGATTTTTCTTTCACTGGCTTGGGATGATTCTTTCCCTTTACTCCTTCCCCTTTTATAGAGGATTGATCATGGTAGGTGTATACTATTTAAAGCAGGTGAGAGCTTGGTACAAATTATTGCACATACCCTGATTTTGCACATGGGTTGGTGCTGACCCATTTAACAGATACTCCTATGCAAATCATATGTATTCCGATAACATCCCATTGTTCGAGAAATTAAAACGAAGGACATTTAGACGGTTGATCTTGTCCAAACTGAATTTGGGATAACCATTGATACTACAATTTTTTTTGCTCAGCCATTGATCCTACATTGATTATGATTCAATCGATGATTGTAACCAATAACAATACTTAGTTGGTAGAAATACTCATGTTACATATTCTGCCGCATTAGACAAACCTAGGACATACCTGTGGAAGGTTATAGATAACTGCTACAAAAAATAGTCATTTGTATTTCAGATGTCAAATTCTGACTAGTGAAAAAAAAGAATTTAAATTCATACTTCTCTGCCACACGGCAAATTAGAGAAAGAAGCAAAGGCACACAGTGACTACTTAAAGAGACATACCTGGCATAACTTCACATTGATGACCCGTCATTTAAACACACCAAGAATGTAGGCTACCATGAATCCTTAAAAAAAAAAAGAAGTAATGTGAATACTCTGGCAAAATAGCGCAAAAACAGAAAGGCACCACATGGCATCCAAGGATAATAAGCTCTAAACATCAACACATAAGAAGACAAGGAAGAAAATGAAATCATATGCTCAGAAAAACACAAACAGAAGTCAGACTCATTCCAAATGTGCCTATAATTTCTTGTTACTATCTCGTGATATACGGATTCTTCCTATCGAGCATTCTTAGTCTCCTGGTTAGATATGATGTCTTGTATACACATCTTCATTTTTTATATTTATAACCATTTATCCAAGTGGGCTTTTGCTCCTAGTTACTACACACACAGACACACACATATATACACACATATATATAAATATATAAATATATAAATATAAATATATAAATATAAATATACATATATATATATATATATATACACATATGTATATGTATATGTATATGTATATGTATATGTGTGCATATATATCTCTATGTGTGTGTGTGTGTTTGTGTGTGTGTATGTGTGTGTGTGTATACACACACACACACACACATATACATATATGTATGCATATATATATATATATGTGTGTGTGTGTGTGTGTGTGTGTGTGTGTGTGTGTGTGTGTGTGTGTGTGTATAGAACTGAATCAGAATAGCCAGAGTGCCATACATCTGACGAAGCATCAGATGTATCATGAAAGAACCAAACATATAGATGTCAGATATCAT
>JBAKGM010000200.1:4164168-4184151 GCA_037177215.1 Asparagus racemosus | reverse complement strand
TGGTTCCACTCTGCAAAAACTCCGAATCATTCTCTTGAAGCTCATCCTCTTTATGATAAATGATCCGCTTGCCCCGAAATGACCCAGCCCAATAGGAAAATCCCAATTCAGTGAGCCTTTCGATACAACCAAATAGATTGCTAAAAGGGCGCCATATTCTAGAAGCTCAAACTATGTGATTGAATAAATCCTCCTCTATCTATTTTGGGTCGAGGGCCACTTCCTCTTTTTCAAACTCCGATTTGTATTTTTCATAGAAAAATCTCTGATCAACGATAGAAAAAGATCCATTTTGCATCATATACAACGGATTCCTTGGTTAGGACCGAAAAAATAATGTCACTCGATTATTATCAAACTGATTGCAATCTTTTTCTGTCTGTGAGGATCCCGCCAGAGTGCCTTCTACTTCTAATAGGCCATGAACTACATCAGAATCATTCTCAACGAATCCATAAGAAGTGATCCAATTTTTTCACCAGATCTAGGTGAAGACCAAAGATCTTGAGCGACCGATCCGGCAGAACAACTCAAAAGATAAAGAAGTATCGTTAATTTATTCATGCTCGTTCCAAGTTCGAAGTACCATTTGTACAAATAAGAATCTCCTTCCTTACATGATTTCTTCTTCACATAGATAGGTATAGGATCTATAGGGAAATTAATTAGAAGTACATTTCGTGCAATGACCCTTCCTATTTGATAGAAAAGGATTCCATGATCCTGAACCAATGGTACCTGGGATCGCAAATCCCAAGTTTGTCTATGAAGAGCTGATCTAATTGCATTAGTTTCTATAATTGAGTTCTTCTGTGTCATACTAATTGATAGGGGCTCATTGATAAGTGCTACAAGATCTCATGCATTGGAACCCATGGTTATGGACCCGAATCCGTTAATATGGAACATTTTCTTTTCCAAGTGAAATCCCCTAGTATATGAAAGAATGGAAAAGTGCTTTCGTTGTTATGGAATAAGAAGCATTCGTATCTTAATGCATGTATTTAAGTTATTCAGAGCTATTAGAGCAGGATCTACCTTTTGGGGAATATTAGTTGAAGCAATAACAAGAATATTTTTAGTGGAACATCTTTCACAATCCCTGGAGAGATAGTTCTCTAATAGACCGAGGGATAAGTAATTCGACTCATTCACATACAGATCATGAATGTTTGGAATCCATATTATGCAAGGAGACATTGCTTTTGCTAATTCGAATTGAAGGGTGATATCAAATCGGTCTATTTTCAGCGTCATATACATAGTTAGCACATTCGTCGTAGTTAGCAGCTCTGTATCAAGGTCATCGTCAATGTCGTCACTATCATCAATATACTCATTAGACACTAACATGATTCTCATTTATAATGTATGTTTGTACAATATGTATGTATATCAGTTTCATATTTCATTTCAGTCTACAAAATTGAGTGGAACGTGGCATGTTTGTAATTTCCTTTATATATTTTTTGTATTATCACACAGATTGACATTGGACATAATATGAAGTCCAAATACTTTTGAAGGATGATGACATTAATCTAACATGTTGTCTCTTTTATTTTCTACCAGTACTATCCAAGCTTGAATACTGTTTTATTTCGTAATGGTCCATTAACATCTGATACATCATATATATTAATTTTAGTTTTATACCTGTTACTAGTTGTAGTTATTTTCCACTTGATCTAGATTTATTTTAGGATTTTTTTAGTTGGGAAAAATATGAAATGGCACGACTACATCACTGCCACTCGTCATAATTTAACAGAAGTTTGTAAACAAAACCTAGGCTGATGAGGGAGGCAAGATTGGGAACCCCAATTGATAACTTCCAAACACTAAGTACTCAATTGATTTTACTAAACTTTTACCCTTTTTAAGAATCGGTTTATGCATATGTGTGACTTTTAGTTTGAATTTGGGACCTTCACTTACTAATTTGCATAAGGAATATACAAAAGAAGCATATCACTGGTTATAATTTACAATGCTATATTTTAAGACTCTAAACCTTAATATTCTTCTAGAAGACATTTAATATTCTTAAAATATATTTACAATGCTATATTTTCAGACTCTAAACCTTAATTTTTTTTGAAACCAACAAGATTTTATCATGGAGACATTTAAAATTTTTAATTTTAAAAAAAATTATAGCAAAAAATTTAATAAGTTTTATGATAACAATAAACCATTTCGCAACATAACTATTGTAAAGAAATAAATAAAGTAAACAATTGAGATATTTGACAAACGTGCGCATTCCAAATGGAAATAACAGCTAATACAAATAAGTCCGTAGAATATCAAATATGTATACTCTCCTATCTACGGGCCTTTAATTCACTTCTAAAACACCAACAGCTAACGGAGAAGCACCAGCGGACTTGTCTGCAACAAAGAGACAGGCCCATAAACGGAGCAAAAAGAACTTGGAGAGGTCTGTCAGACATCCTCCGGCCCACCCCAGCTAGCTTACAGCAAGGCTGAGAACGATCCTCTACAGCATAGATCCAAAGCGGACCCGAGCCGTCAATCACGCTCCAGGCCGGAGGCCACGTGTCATCCACCAGACTGATTGGCCTGTCTCCTTAGAACTCAAGGATACAGTTGTACGAGCCTATAGAACAGATCCTGTTCAAGTAAGGTCGTGCTTGATGGTCATTGCAACGAATATTTCAACATCGAAAATATACGGCAGCTTATCGATGTGGGACTAAACATCGGCTAATCAAACCACCACTTAAGATTAGAGTAGTGATAACCACACTATAAATTTACACTACATTATACACTAAGCTGACATGGCACTGCTCACTATACATAATTTATTGCTTTTTTTTTGGAAAGGAAACAATGCTAACAATTAAAAAATCTATTGTATTATCATAGTAATTGCCTAAAAAGCCTCTTCATCTTCTAGTGTATCTGTTCTTCTAGAAACAGATCCGAATTCTAATTGTTACTATTGAAAAATAAAGATCTCATTCGAATTCTATCTTTAGCATTAAAGAAGAAAAAGATAAGTATATAATTGGAATTATTTTTCTTCAGTATTAAGCAGATTCGAGTCTCTATTTGTTATTCTTCCTTTAAGTTGTATTTACTTTTACAATGATAAACAGAGTGTTTGATCCAAGCGCAAATTTACAACAACTTTGCAAACAAATCGTCCTACATCTATATATAAACGCTGGTTCATCAAGAATACGCAAGAATTCAAATTGTTGATTCATCGCCAGATATGGCTTAGAACCATTTGATCTAATGGATCTTTCCATTCTAATACTCCATCCGAGAATTATCAATATTTATCAAATCTCTTCCTATCTAACAGAATGCTATTTAAATCAAATGACAAAGACATTGTTAAGAAAGAGATGCCTTTTCTTAGATGAAATGAAACATTTGATTCATGTAATAGGAGAAAGATTTCTTATTCCTTAGTTGTAAAGATATGTGGCCCTGAAAAAGGGATTAAGTGGAACAGAATTGGCCCGGTCGTAGAGTCGTGGAAACACTTGTTTGTTCCATATTTTGGACCTTAGCTCCATGGAACAATATACTACTGCTGAAGCATGGAAGAATTGAAATCTTAGATCAAAGCACTATGTATGAATGACGTGAACTGTCTAAACAAGAATTCTTGAACGGTGAGCAACCAGAGCCTATTACTCACTACATCAAACAATTTCCATTTGTGAAACCATGGAAATCCGTTGGAAAATAAAAAATATGCATGTCCGATGAAATGGTTGTTGCTATCTGCTCCAATAACGAATCATTGGTTTAACTGAATAACTAAAGAAAATAGATGCGGGTATAAAACTAAACTTAATATATATGATGTATCAGATATTAATGGACCAGTACGAAATAAAACATTACTCAAGCTTGGATGGTACTGGTAGAAAGTAAAAGAGACAACATGTTAGATTAATGCCATCATCCTTCAAAAGTATTTGGACTTCATATAATTATGTCCAAATTCAATCTGTGTGATAATACTAAAATATATAAAGGAAATTATAAAAATGTCACACTCCGCTCAATTTTGTAGACTAAAATGAAATATGAAATTAATATCATATCATACTCTTCATATAAAAGACTCTTCAATCACCTGCTTCTTTCGACCATGTTCTCCTACTGAATGAGGCTCACATGTTCTCGTTTCTGCTTGTCACCTGCTACAATGAGTTGGCTTCGTTTGCTCACTTCCAAGTTGAACTCAGCGGAGCCCTCATGATGGACCCTTGTTTTTAGCTTGGTCACCCAATTGGTGGGGCCCACATGAGATACTATGTCATCAACCTCTATCCTATTTTGTTGATCAACTCCCACTTCTTGGTGGTTGCTCACCTCCTACTTCGTTTTATTAACACAATGGGAACAAAATGATGAAGGGATTAAATATTTCCTAAAGAAGGCAGAGGTGCGTCTTGAACTTTAAGAATATTGGATTCATCAAGACAACCATAAAAAAAGTGACTATGTCGATAAAGATTTGTGAAACTTAAAATAAAAGATGAACAATAGTTCAGTTGTGCTTCAACTTCTTCACGCTCTAATAAAGGAAGGGCACATCTTATTAATAAATTCCGAGCCCAATTATTTTCCAAAAAAACCCAATTAGTTTGTGAAGATCTCAAACAGAATGCAAAAAGCTAAGATTTGGACAATATGATAAACAACTCAAAAAAATTAAAAAAGATATTGGCTTCTTCTAAAGTGGGCTAACAATTAGCGCTTAAGCACCTTTGTAGTTTTCCCATAGTTTGCACTTATCCTCACTTCTTTTATGTTAGAGAATGATTTCGTAGGAGAGCAGATTTGAAATAAAAGGGTGTACAAGTTTTAAAAAAACTACTCACCGCATTAGTATATACTAGACCTATGGTCTATGTACAAAGTATTTTTTTTGTCACAAGTACAATGTATCGAACGTAGTAAGCCTATTTGTGTATTTTCACTTGAATTTGTGCAGCTGCTTTTGGAACCTATGCAAAAGAAATCTGCATTAGAGCTTATTAGAGGTTGGGTACGTTAAGTGAAAAATTTGAAACATCTTCATATTATAAAACATGATTTGAAGTTGTATGCATGTTCATGTTAGTTAGGTCAGAAAGAACATGTCATTTAATAAATAGCTTGAGTATTCTTATCTCATACTGTCAAGTCGATTCTAATCGAGTTAGCTAAATCTATTGTTTTCAAATCAACGTGCAAAGTCTGGAGCTACACCAAAATTTGCATAGCTATCTTTCTTTGCAATTCTTTTTTTTTTTTTAGCGCAAGAGCATTGCACGTGCCCTCTTAACTAGTACATACATATTGTACAAACATACATTATAAATGAGAATCATGTTAGTGTTTAATGAGTATATGTAACGCCATGATGATAAGAAAACTCCGAAGAACTTTAATAACTTCGTGTTTCATATTATCTGCAATACTGACGCTAAAGATGCACAGTAACAATTGAAAATTCTATGCTCAAGCTTGCATTGATCGTGATTGATTGATGATACATGCATAATTGTTGGTTTTTGCTGGTATTGCATTCTTGATAATGCCACTTTCGCTAGCTTTTCTAGTTTGGTATCTAAGAGAAGTGTAACTTTATGATCTGTGAGGTAGAGAAATGTAATGTTGAGAGTTCGGTCTGTGTTAGAGAAGTTTAATGTTATGGTTTAGGTTGGGTAATTGAATAAATGTAAATCTGCTAATTCAACTAAGATTATGTACTCCTGCTGCCGTTTTTATGTTGCTTTATGTTTATCTGTTCTAAACCTAGATCATAAGCTAGTAAAATTCTGAAAGCTTTGTCTTCTTTCAGTGTAGGATATGTTGTCGTCCTCATGTTTAATAAAGTTCAACTACTTGTTAGATGCATTATTAGCTGTTAATATGCTTGTTTGGGTAATAGTTGAGACATTATCTCCAACTGGATTGAAATCATAGAATATTTGTTTGAGTTTAAATTGACTTGTGCAAGAGTTGCTTGAATTTAGCAGATGGGTATGATTCATTTTAAATTAAACATTTTCATATTTCGAAAGTAATTGGGATTATTGATAATCATCCAAAGTTAAGGGAGGGATTTAGATATTTAGCCTTTTTAGAAATATCAAGACTTGATAGGTAAATTTAGAAATATACTAGAGTTGGAGGGTAAAATATAGAGAGGAAACAAAAAACCAATTAACTAATATTGTTTTTCAACTAAGTGAAAATCTTTATTTTCCAATATTCTTCTCTTTGATTTTCAAACCGTAGTTGTGTATTGGCAATAAAGTTTTGCTATTTCAGTAATTTACTGAAGATGTAAAATTATCTAATAATCCAAAGTTAAGAGGGGTTTTTTTTTTTTGAAATTTAGCATTGTAATTGCAGTCTAAGGTTGCTACCGTCTCAAAACTTGTGTGAAACTTAAATAGAACTTCTACCCTTGCTTCCCACTGGATTTGTGCTAGTTTGTGATTTATTTTCTATTGCCTCTTAAAGCTAATTCTTGGAACTGGGATCTTCGAATCTCTTGTAGTTTGAGCATAAGTGCGATCTTTGGAGTGATTAACCAACCGAATATTAACTTAAGCGATGGTTTGATTAGCCGACGTTTAGTCCCACATCGATAAGCTGCCATATATTTTCGATGTTGAAATATTCGTTGCGATGACCTTCGAGCACGACCTTACTTGAACAGGATCTGTTCTATAGGCTCGTACAACTGTATCCTTGAGTTCTAAGGAGACAGGCCAATCAGTCTGGTGGATGACACGTGGCCTCCGGCCCGGAGCGTGATTAACGGCTCGGGTCCGCTTCGGATCTACGCTGTGGAGGATCGTTCCCAGCCTTGCTGTAAGCTAGCTGGGTTGGGCCGGAGGTTGTCTGACAGACCCCTTCAAACTCTTTTTTGTTTGAAATAGGGTTGGCTAAAATTTTACGCGAATCATAATACTAGCATTGGTGCATGTGCAATCCTTAATCATTCTAATTTTATATAAAAAAAATATTAATTTAATACTCTTAAAGTATCATAGATATTTCTAATATTTTTTATGAAATTATTTCATTTAATATGAGATATTATATACCTTATTCGAAATTGGTCGTAACGTATATTTCAATTTGAATAATAACAAAAGTTTTTTTTAGATATGTCATTAAGAAGAGTCACTTTTTCATATTTCATCTTTACATTATTCTATTTAATTATTTTTGAGATAAGTATTAAGATATATATCTTCGATAATATTTGTATTGGAATACATTGAAAATCTAATTGTTGTTTTTATTGTCTTTATTTATATGAATTTTTTAATCATTTCATCTTTATCTCATCCTATTATATATATTTAATTTGTAAGCTTTATGATATACTTTACAAAGTTCTAGAAATAAACATAAAAGAAAAAAGGAAAAAATTGTGTGAAATGACCAAGTCTCCTCCTCATGTCTTTAGTGAGATGAAGGGCAATTTTTCCATGTCCTTCAAACTTTTCCTAACCTCACTAAAATTTTAATATGGATAATACTAATATAGATTATATTTGGGATTTGGGCCTTTAGTTTTTTAGTTTTAGAACTGGTTGAGAAAGCAAGAGGATGGTCGTAAGCAAGGATCTTCTAATTAGAGAGCGCTGTAGAAAGAGATACTTGGAAAGGTTGTGCTTTGTTCGGCTAAAAACAAATGAATATTCTCACTATTCTTACTCCTTTACAACATATTATTAGGTGGGATGCACGTGCTTTGCACGTGATTAAAATTTTAATTGCTTCTTTTGAGTTTATTTTTTTTCACTATAATTGGATTGCAAAATAGGGATTCGCGTCTTCTCAGCTACACAAAAGTAGTGGAGAGACTACTATTTTTTATCACGATCGTCGATTTTGTAATCAATGATTATGTTTCATTTTAAATCTAACATTCATCATGTTTACATGGATGAGACTCATCTTACTAGAACACACTTTTGCGTGGGCTTAGAGAGGAGGGGCATTTTTGTCATTTAGTGCCCCTGGATCAGATCACCCCCCGCATGCCCAGCCTGACAAGAGCTGCAGGAGAAATTCAACAAGTTCAAACAGCAAGCATCACATCATATCCCACATCACAGTTGGACTTTATCTAACACTAGATAAGGTAGATGAGAGAAGGAAAGAACTTGCAGGAATATTGTAGTGCAAAAGAAAAGTAACGGGTGAGAATCAAACTCTCTGTGTTAAAAATAAAAAATAATTAGCAAGCAAGGTATTGCTTACCTCTGTTGTCTAAGGTAATCTCATTGGTTGATTCAGTTGCACTCATTCCTCTCTTCATTCTCTTTACACACTGTTCTCTATGTATAATAATTAATTCTATTAGTTAGTCCCTGCAAAAGATATATATATGTAGCTTCTTCTTCTCTGCTCAATTGTAGAGAGAGAGAGAGAGAGAGAGGGATCATGGACAATTGGCTTGGAGTTCTTTTGGCAGCGCTCCTCCTCTTAATCTCATTAGGTAATTTTGTTCTTGGCCATTTTTCTCGGTGTTCTCTTATGATAATCTTGGTTATGCTTTCTTTTGTTCGTTATTTTAATTCTCATACACTCGTTTTGTGTATGATTAGAAGATTGAATGCATCTGTGCATAATTTATTTCTTTTTTTTTTTTCTTTTTTTTTTTGGGGATCCACTGTTCTTATAGGAATATCATGATGAATCTTACTATTAGTCTATTTTCTGGTAGCTCATTAAGTATAATGAATTATCACTTTATACTTAACAGAGTAAGTACAATTCACCACAAAATAATTGGCAGCTAACAACATATGGCTGCCAATGTTTGAGCAGACGTTGGGCATTACCAACGTTTGCATCAGAAAAAAAAAAACGTTGGGAAATTTCCCTACTTTTCTCTAAAATATATCCAACATTAGATACTTTAAAAAGCATATGAGCCGTTTAAAATATAGGTGGGGAACTAAAACCACAAAGATGGATGTTATTCTTGGGCTTCGAATACAATAGTGGATGTAGGCTTGAAATAACTAATGTGGCTGGAGTCACTGAGAAAACTGGGAAATGATTTGTGGGCTTCCATGGGCTGTGAATTAAATAGTGTATTGGCCTTTGTAACAATCAACGAGGTTGCTGGATTTATTATAGAAAATGTATGTGGGCTTTGAAAAAATTGACGTGGATGGACTATGGTATTATTGTGAGCTTTTATAGATAAAATTTTGGGGGACATGAGCCGACGTTTTCAATTAAAATGTTGGCACATATCAACGTTAAACGTTGATGCCGGTTACGTTTGCAGTTGCAACGTTTGCACCAAACGTCGTTGCTCAACTTTGCAATGTTTCAAAAACGTTGTTAGCTGTATAAATAAGCGTTGTTAAATACTACTTTTTTTTGTAGTGATTATAGAAAGAAATTTTTGTATTAATTGTATTATTATTATTAGTAGCATAAGGGAAAGCAATTGTGACTATTTTGTTCTTGTTCCTCACTTAGGGGCTTCATAGTGAGAGACATATCCCTAGTATGTATACATATTTACCATGTTGAACAATGAACTTATAACCATGCCTTTGATATTCTTCGCAATTTTAAATTAAAATTTCATTGATTTGTCCCTGTAAATGCATTGGCAATGCTGCAACATTGCTGAGGCCACATTCTTCAAACTAAACGTAACGGTGTTCCAAATTTATCTTGAAAGCATTACAAACTAGAAATAGACACTAGTAACAATTTACACCCTTTTTAACTTATTGGTACTATAACTTGCAAGCAATAACATTTAGCTTTAAAACTGCATGTAGAGTTTTTATTTATGTATTTATTTATTTATTTATTTATTTTTGAGAAAGTATGTAGAAGTCGTTAGAAGATCGACTATCCTCATTTGGAAACACTTTAGCAATCTCCTCCTTCACATATACGTTTGTTAGCATATTCTTTTATGAATGTCTAATCTTGGTCTAATCCAATATCCATAAGGTCTACTTTGCTTATTTCTCTAACCATGTGATTTTATACGTCAGGGAGATCTTCAAAAGAGATTTATACATGGTGAATGGAAAAAAAAGTTAGAGGAAACCAAAAGAACGTACACATACATATATGATTGTGGCTTTATATGTACTTTACAATTTACATTTTTGGTTCCTTACATTCACTCTCTTTATTAAAAAGATTGAATTTGTTGTCCAATATTCGAACATAAATATCAAAACATAAATTGTAGATTTTGGGGACATGATTAGTGCTAAATGTTAAAAGCAGTTTGTCATGAATTTACCTTTAAAATTAAACCCCCTGAAATAATCACGAGAATACAAATATGCATTTATTAGTTGATCAGCAAACCCTTTAAATTCATATAACTAAATCATATTCACTCACATATATCCAAAGTTGCATTGTATCTATTAGAACCAATTCATATTTTCTTGTGCATTTATAAGCCGGCCCCTCAATAAGTTTTATCCTTTTTGAGATAACATCAAAAAGTTCGTAAATGTCACTTGATCCCATGAAACATTATTAGGTAAGCCCAAAAAAAGTTGGGATTATCTGGAAAAAAATCTAAAAAATGCAAAAAATTTGAAATTAAGTAACATTTATAACTTAAAACTCTACGTCTTGGTTGGTACGCATGACTGACATGCAATTCCTACTTCTCATTCATGCTTACCAAACATGATGTATGTTTGAATGCTATAAATGATATTCCCACTTCTTATCAATTCTCACTTAATGTGAGAATTGCTATTCCTAATGAGTTATCAAGAAATTAATATACCGACTCAAGTGAGAATGAAAATAATAAAATAAATTCCGGATATACTCTTCTTAAGGATATTCTCATTTAATTCCCTAATTGCACCCAAACGTGAGAATAAGAATGATCATTCTATTCTCACATCAATTCCATTTCATTCCATTCTCACTTGACTTCATTGTCGTGTAGGTTTCTATGTATCAGAACAACCCCTTCACGTAGGGGTGATGTAAGCCTTGTAAGGATACAATAAAAATATCAAAATTGTTATTGATTTACATGTGAAAATAATTTGTACAGTGTGAGGTGTTCTGATAATAGTCTTATTACTATTTTATTATGCACCCCAAATTCTCAAATTTCTAGCTCCAAATATTCTCAGGGCCAAAACCGTCAGAGTCAGCAAGAATCTTCACCCTGGTCAACGACTGCAAGGAGACAATCTGGCCGGCGATAACCCCAGGCGACAGCTTCAACGGCGGCGGCCTCGAGCTCGACTCGGGCAAATCGGTCGTCTTCACCGCCCCAGTCGGTTGGTCCGGTCGCATCTGGGGCAGAACCGGCTGCTCCTTCGACAAAACCGGCAACGGCACATGCGAGACCGGCAGCTGCGGGTCGTCCCTCAAGTGCGGCGGATCGGGAGAACCCCCGGCGTCACTTGCCGAATTTACCCTCGCCTCGACCGATTTTTACGACGTCAGCCTCGTCGACGGATTCAACCTGCCGATCGTCGTGACACCCGTTAACGGCCAAGGGAATTGTAGCGCCGCGGGTTGTGACGGCGACCTGAGGAAAGACTGCCCGAAGGAGCTCGCCGTTAAAGTTAACGGGGATACGGTGGCGTGTAGGAGTGCTTGTGACGTGTTCAATACGGATCAGTACTGTTGTAGGGGTGTTTTTGGAAATTCGATGACGTGTCAGCCTACGTATTATTCGAAGAAGTTTAAGGAAGCTTGCCCTGGGGCGTACAGTTACGCGTATGATGATCCGAGTAGCATTTTTACGTGCGTGGATGCGGATTACATAGTGGCTTTTTGTTCTAACAGGTAAGATTCATTAGTTTCTCTTGTATTTATTGTTAATATTTAGTGTTTTTATCTCAAATGGTTGAAATAATTGTTAGGTCTCTAATTCCTATGCTACTCTTGACTGGATGAATTAATATGAAGCAACTTGTAAGAACAATGAGTGCTAATACCATCTTCAATGCTTTAACTTTTGAGAAACCGGTTTCAAAGTATTAAAGAGTTAAGAGGCTACTATTGAAATAAAAATCCTAAAATTTATAGTTGCTAATTTGGGATTTTTATTAGTTTTAAATTAAATTACAAGATTCATTCATTTATCCATGTCTTTTTCTCAAGAAATTCACTTGTCTAAAGGGTAAAAAGTTGGGCGGAATATATGACCTTCAATAAACGTCGTGATAAATATTTGCACTTGAATAAAAATGTCGGGATAGATACTTGCAATTGAAACCTACATATGGTAGAGCATTTAAACTTTATTTATGTGAAAATTTTGCAATTAAACAAAGACTCCAGAAAAAAATTAACATGAACAAAAACTCAAGAGGTTTTGGGAACCGAGGAGAGAAAATAAGATTATTTGTTTATTTATTTTGAATAAAGTAGAAAGCCAGATATTTTCATCATGAACTAGATCTTTATGTGAAAATTTCGACATCCATGAGAAGTCTAAAAGGCAAAAACTAATTGGCAATTTTCTTAGATAACTAGATTTTCTTGTTGAACTTTTTAAATAAAAAGTTTCAGGAAAAATATTTTATGAGATCAATGGTTTTAGACTGATAGACGATTTTAGATAAAAGATTACCAAACCATTGGCTTGTGAGCCCCCCACATTGCACTGATGTGATTAGCAAGGGGCTTGCAAGGCCCTGTGTCTTGGCAAGTGGGCCATCCGCTCATTTCTATATTTTCATATTTTATTAGAAGAAGATGTTCCTTGTAATAAGCCTTTAACTTTGTAATGATATTATGAAGTAATTAATTAAGTTGTTTTTTTCCCCCAGGAAGCAAACACTTTGCACTTATCATAATGGGAAGCTGATTTGTAGTGGATCAAGTGGATTCGCATCTCTCATTTCTCAAGGGATGGTTATCAGTCTGGTATGCGTTGTGAGTTTAATATTGTTTTGGCTGTAGTAGAGAGAATCTTGTTGCTAATTCTGATTGTTACTTTTTTAATTGTGAGGTTTTAAAATATGGATTCTACTTCTGAATCCTCTTCCTTATGTACCCTAGGATTTTATTCTTTGGATTGGGAATGTATATACCTAATTCTTCACAGAATAACAACATTTGTACTGTCTAAAACTTGTGAAATGAAGATATGCGCTCTTGGAGTTTAGATTGTATACAAGATGTACTTGAAGGTATTTTACCTTTTTATTTTGTTTTTTGAGCAAAGGCTATGGCATTGTTCCTGTTTCTGTACATTAACTTCAAATCTGCCACTGAATCGCAAACCAGCTATGCACATGTTTGTGATAATTGACGATTGGGTCGGCGATCTTTATTCTTATGGATGTGATAGGTTTAAATTTTCCTAGTTAAATAGGTTTTAACTAGAAAATGGTGATGATGTTCTTCTCTATGCTATTAATATATACATTTGAAGTATGTCTTCTCGCCCTATTTTCATCTATAAAAAAAATAAAAATAAAAGGGCGCAATAAATTTGCTTATGAGAGCAAACTTCAAAGGAGGGTAAATTTTACGAAACTATAATTGAGAGAGGACATCACACACGAAAAAAGGGGTAAAAAAGCATAAAATTGTTTTTATCAGATAAAGCTACCATTAACTTTCAAATCAGTGGAAAGTTACCATGTAATATGGCAAAACTACCATGAACCTTTAATCACGTTTTCTAAATATCACAAATTTCAGACAAATTCCTTAGACTACTATGAACTTTATATTACTATCATATAACCTTCAGGTGTTATCATAAAACTAATATATATTTTTGTCATTACATGTGATAGTTTTCTATTGACTTGACAGTTTATACTATTTTTTTCGTAGAACTCCTAATAATACATGATGGTTTTGTAAAATTTACCCTTAAAACAATCACTAGATCCATGATTATTGATTAACCTTTTAAAAGTTTTAATTGTGTAGAATTTCCCACTGAGAAATTTTGGGGCAGAATCGTAGAAACTACTGCACACGTATTTGGTTCACTGGCCCATTACGCACGGCCCGTACCCTTTCCCATGTGAGGGACGGTCAAATTTCCCGAAATTGCGGATCATTTAAGAAAGGATTACTTTCTTTTTGAGGGGGAAAATGGGGATGAAATAGAAAAAAGAAAAAGAAAGGAATTTCAATTGTTTATTTGTGCAGTTTGTTTAGTTCTCATTATTATACTTATTAAAAGTTGCGTGGAGAGAAAAAGAGTGAGTCAAGAAAAGACCAGAAATTGAAATATATCTTTACAAAACACTGAGGTCTTAAGAAAATACATGCTACATTTGCAAGCATTATGGATGGAAATAAATTGGTTCATCTTTGAAATCATATTATCTTATCTAGAAATCCTTTTAATATTGGAAGCTCGGACAACCTCGTTTAAGTTGAACCAGCATGAGATACATTCTTAACAAAACAAGACTAAAAGATTTCTTTTTTGTTACATAGATAAAAGAAAGAGGCTTTATTTTTTGCCTTAAAGTACGGTTTTACAACAAATTCAGCAAAAGACAGCAGACTAAAGCCTAATTATTACTAATCCCCTAATTAGCCTCAAATAAGATAGCGATGATCTACGTGCACTATTGTGTTGCTAATATCATATATTATATATATAGCTCTAATTACCATATGATTCTAAGTACATAATACAACATAGAGTTGTGGACCATCTGAAGCCTTAAAGATAATCTCAAAAGAAGATCTCAATGCTCATGCACCCTAAACTTAGGTGCTAATTGTGGGCTAAAATGCGTAAAGGATGACATAAAGTGAGGCTATTTAATTGATTTCAGTGAGTTGCCAAATGTCTAAAACTTGAGGTGTAGCTTTAAACTTTGTGAAAGCTTCATCACCTCTCTACCCTTTATTCCTTATGCATCCCATGAGGAGCACATGAATTTTTTTGATAAAAGAACGAGCTCCCATGATGACTCCAGCCTTTTCTTGATGAGCACGTATTACAATAATTACTCTTTTACTTTATTTTTCCAATCCTTTTCCTTTTTTTACTGAAATATATATACAGGATTAGTTGTAGGGTGACAGCTGCTTCTAACAATTGTGGAAGACATTTGCTTGAAAATTATATATTTAGGGTTACTTGCTAGCTAATGTAATGTAGTGTAGACACTATCCAAAAAAATTTAATGATACTTTCAGCAAACACCATTAAGTTTGGGCGTTTTCAGAGTAATCCCCATACACTTTACAAATGTTACTTAAATCTCTTTAACTTTCGTCTAATAACCCTCCTTAACGTGGACATCACATGCGAAAATCACGTGCATTCAAATGATCAAAATCCACCAAACTTGAAGGAGGTTTTGTCAAATCTACCCAAAAATTAATGCAAAACAAACTAGTAGAGAAGGATTATATTAAATGCATTATACTATTTTGAGGAAATCTACCATAACAGGATAGTTAATTTGCTGTAGAAATCTTTACATTGTAAGATAAGAGCATTGTCCTCAGACTGTAGCAAATTAAATTGCATAGATTCTTGAAACATAAAAGCCATTCCTCCTCCCCAAAGCATAAAACAGCCACCTTTTGCAGCATCACCATTAAATGGAGGGGGAAAAAAAAAAAAAAACCAGAATACCCATAACTCACCTTCTCTTCTACTCTCCTTCTTAAATACCCAACTTCAAGAACTCTGTCTTCTTCAATGGCAGATACAAAGAAAACACCGAAAACCCACAAAAAATGCTACCCTGAACCAGAGAACTCACCCTCAAGAAGAGCTCTCAAGAGCTTCTTCAGCTGCAAATACCACAAAGATGCAGAGGAAAAGAAGAACAAAAAATGCAAGAAACTTAGGTGCAATGGCTCTCTCTGTCACCTCAAGGACACATCCAGTGCATTGAATCAGGGGCCAAGAGCATCTCTGAGAGAGATCAATGGCAATAACAGTGCCGAAGGAGTTGCTGTTTCAAAATCAAAGGCTTCGTCTTCTGATTCTTCTCCTACGTTGGCTACTGTTGCTTCTGCATCTTCTTCTGTTTCTTCATCTGTTGGTGGGTCTTTTAGAGTGATGCATTTGAGGAGGTTATCTGGGTGCTATGAGTGTCACATGGTTGTTGATCCTATTAATGGATTCTTTAGGGAATCTTCTTTAAGATCTACAGTTTGTACTTGTCCTGATTGTGGAGAGATCTTTGTGAAAGCTGAGAGCTTGGAGCTTCATCAATCAGTTAGGCATGCAGGTAACTTGTCTGAGATCTTTGTTGATCTCATTTAGCAATTTTTTTTGCATTGTTCTTTTAATTAGTATCTCAAATATTGTAATTGGTGAAAACCCAAGACACAAATCTAATCAAATCACAATTTTATAACCATCCTTCAGTTTTGTTACATTGAAATGAAAATACTAGTTCCTATGATTGTACTGATCTACACTACTCTTCTCAGATTTAGTTTTTTCATGAGATAATGTCTCAAGTATACAAATTGGTAAAAACCCGAAACATAAATCCAATCAAATCACAGATTTGCCTATTCATTCATCAGATTTATGTATCTTAAGGTTCTGATAACAAAAAGCTAATAGTTTATTCATCATTTTTCAACTCAAAACTAATCAAATGTAAAACCTGACCAATTTCCGGAGCACATTAATTGAAACACTACATCGTCCCCGACCAATAATGCAGTTCAAAATATACTGAAAAAACTTCTAATGAAGCTTTTATTATTTTTCTTTTCAACTCAGTATCAGAACTAGGACCTGAGGACACAAGCAGAAACATAGTAGAGATCATATTCCAATCAAGCTGGCTCAAGAAACAGACGCCCGTCTGCAAAATCGACAGAATCCTCAAAATCCACAACACAAAGAAAACAACCTCAAACTTCGAAGCCTACCGAGATTCAATCAAGAACAATGCCAGCAAAATCTCAGCCAAAAAACACCCCAGATGCATCGCAGACGGCAACGAGCTCCTCCGGTTCCACTGCACCACCCTCAGGTGTTCCCTCGGCTTAAACGGTTCCAACAATCTGTGTGATTCTATCCCAAGCTGCAAAGTTTGCAGCATTATAAGAGATGGGATTAAAACTGATGATTGTGGGAGAATTCAGACATTGGCTACTAGTGGAAGAGCCCATGATAGCGTTAAGGTTTTGATGGAGGGAGAGAAAAGGGCAATGTTGGTTTGTAGAGTGATAGCTGGGAGAGTGCAGAAGAATCAGGAATCAATGGAGGAGTTTGATTCTGTCGCCGGGGTTTCTGGGGTTTACTCTAATTTTGATGAGCTGTTTGTGTTCAATCCTAAGGCTATTCTTCCTTGTTTTGTTGTAATTTACAGAGATTTTTAAGCTCTGGTTATGCATCAATCATGGTGATTTACATTCAGTTGTTTTAGTAATAGTTCATGACTTGAACGCATTGAAGATGTATGAGGTGATCTGCATCTACTGATAATGATCTTACGTCTAATTAATTGTTCTAAATTGCCTATAACAATCTGACTTATTTTATCCTTCCTCCTTAGATTTTCTATTAAATTTGTATTACATGTAGGTCATTTTACCCAGTTGCCAGAGATTCGAACAATCAAATGTTTTCCAGCAGACTATCGATTTAACAGAAAATATAATGAAATCTAGATGAAAGTATCAAAGTGAATGAGATTGAAACTTTAGCAGTACAAAAGTGTTAAAAAAGTGCTTTAGGATATCAAAAGAGAAATGGTTAATGTTTTAGTTACCAGAGTGAATTTAAGCTTAGGGTAGGGTGACTTGTGTCTTTTATTTTCAATACAACTTTTGCTTTCCTCTAAAGCTTCATCCCTGTCATCCATAGACTCTAGTTTATCATGGACATATAAATTTTTTGGAAGCTGCGAGTTCTGATGTGGTCTCCTATTAGGTGGCTAATGCATCTGATTTTTTTTATATATAGTTTTAAATGTCTAATCTTGGCTTAGACAAAACCTACATATTGTCCTCATGCAATGTGTTATCAAGTGGGTGTTTCTAGTGCTATATTTGAATTGATGCTTTTTTTCTAGTGTTGGAACTGGTGGCCAATCTTATTATTTCTATAATCAAGGCCTAATTTCGTCCAATTAAGCTATTTTTGTCTTTACGTAATGTCTTTTTAGGTGGGTGTTTTTATTGTTAACAAATAATTAACTTATTTACTCCTAAAGACAAACATTGTCCCTATGTTTAGTTGTCCTTGTGTGAATTTTACAGTGAAGGACTCCTTTGGATCCTAGTTTCATCTGAACAAAGGCACTTGAAAAACATGTACTTGAGTTTTCTGAAGGTGGTAATTGGTAAATCTACATGTTGCTTGCCTTGAAAAAGAGAAGGTGCAGTGAAATTTATGTTTAGACCCTGGAATATTTTACAATTTACTATTCTCTACCTTTTCTATGAATCTTCTGAATTCTTTATAATTTTAAAATAAAATATCTAGACCTATAGTTTAGTAGTTTAGAATGACGAAAATGCTGGATACTAGGGAATGGGAACAAGCTGGAAATTAATGGTTAGTCTTTTGTTTCTTCGCATTGGTAAGTTTATAAGTTATAACTCTTATCGCACATGAAATATTTCTCTTGATATCTTCTTTAGTCTGATATTTTGAGTTAAAATTGCTCTCATGTTGTGCTTTGCAAATGAGTGAGCAACTTTGGAGTTAATATCTGCCCCTTTATCTATCTTTAAAATACTCCAATATCAATTGTCTTAAAAAGAGAGAGAAGATTTGAGGTGGAAGGCTTTCGAAAAATCCATAACCCAAAACACAAATTTCCCAAAGATCGAAGTGTAGAGAGAGAGAGAGAGAGAGAGAAAGAGAGAGAGAGAGAGAGAGCGAGCCAGCTGCAAGTGGTCCTAGAGGTGTGCACTTGTTGTGGGTCAAGGCCCTAGTATTCAATAGGGTTACTTATGCAACTGTCCTTTGTGTGGCCAAGCTCGGAGGGCGATATCTGAGCTGTTGTCTGACTTGATTAATGGAGATCACGTTTATGTAACTTTTTTTTCAATTTTCTTTTTGAATTCACATTTATGTAGAGTTTAAGAGGGTGCCCACGTAGCAATACTTAAAATGAGATTCAAGTTACCAACGCGAAAAAAAATAACTTCATAAAATAAGCACTCTTGTGAGAGTATACAACTGTAACATGTTAACTGGACTGTTCTGATATCATATTGAAAGATCTCGCCATTACATCAAAACTTTGAAATTGTGACGATAATTGAGAGTCATAGGTTTATACCCTAACAATTCTATTTGTAGATTTATGATTCATCTCAATTTATAGCAAGTTTGAGCATTTCACAACTTGAATCTAAGAAAAGGAAATGCTTCAACCGGTATTACTTGCCAGATGAAGTGTGTGACAAAAATTGGGAGACTTCTTTACTTGGTCTAGAAACCAATAATGAGATAAACGGGTTTGTCTTATCATTTTAACAATAATATAAAAATACTCAAAAATATAATTCTGTTACAATTATTCAATCATAATATACGAATCAAAATGAAATAGCTAGTTATCATGAACTAAGTGTCGGCAAAACAACATCTACCCTGCCTTATCCTAGCATCCTAATGAGGGAAGACTTCAAAACTAATTGGATTCATTGCTTGCATGATGGTTTGAAAGTTGAAAAAAGAGAACTTTTGGATCAATACATTTATCTTCAAACCTTCATATTTTAACCCAAAGATTCTCATCCTCTCAAACACCACGTATCGAGTGGACTCAATGCTTTCTCTCGAATTAGAGTTTTAAACTGCAGAAGAAAACACAATGGATATGCCCCCTACTTTTTACAATGCCTCCAATATTCGGAGTAAACATATTATCACAATAGAATCGGTTAGTGAGTGCGTCGAAGCAAGAGAGGGATAAAGAGAGGCGAGGAAGAGTGGGGTACGTTGTACCTGTAGGCGTCAAAAAATGCCTCTAAACCCTGAATCAGACTCAAGTGAATGAGTAGCTCACCCGACGACCCATCAAA
>JBAKGM010000200.1:4150850-4162182 GCA_037177215.1 Asparagus racemosus | reverse complement strand
CGGGGAAAAATTCAGCGCATTTTCTTGCTAATTTTCTCCCGTTCTTATTTTCTTTTTCCTTTTCTTTCAAACCAAACGATTAAAAATAATTTTCTTCCCCACTTTCTTTTCCTTTCTTCCATTTTCATTCAAACCAAACATGCCCTTAAGAAAATTTGTTTTCTTGTAATGTCTGGCATGCAACTACATTATTGTCCATTAAAAATAAAACATTACTTTGAAATATAGTACGAATGCTAACTTTGAAATAAAATTAGATACAGAGAAAAAGAGAGGGGAAAAAAGAAGTTTTTTTCATCAATATTAGTCCCCCCACATCTTTCATATTTTAAAATTAGTCCCGCAAATGTTGATACTTTGAAATCAGTCCCTCTAATATTTAAGTATCTTGAAATTCGACCCTCAAGTCTTTCTTATTTTGAAACCGGTCCCTAAAATCATTTAAGCACATTGAAATTAATCCCCCACATCTTTCCACCAGCTGCTAACTAAAAGAATTAATGTTAAAAATTTTAAAAGATCTAGGGGACTAATTTGAAAATATGAAGATCTGGGGGAACTCATTTCAGTATATGAAAGATGTTGGGGACTAATATCCAAAAAAAACCCCCAAAATTTTATTTGAAAACGAAATAAAAGAGAGTGCTAACGTGCGAACCGGGAAAATCACGTGACGAAAAAGCCGCGAAAGCGCAAAAGCGACGTTTAACGGCTTCTAGGACTTTAAAATCCCAAAAACTCCACAGGCATCGGGACTTCAGATCCCAAATCTAAACCCAATCATACTCCAACTGAAAACACCTACAAAACGAAAATAAATATAGAAATAAATAAAAGTCCAAAACCCTAGAAAACCCTAACCCTAAGCTTCCGATGAAACCCTCGCCGGATCACGACCTCCACCACCGCGGCCGCCGGAAGGCGACCGCCATCCGCCAGTGGCTCGTCGTCTCCTCGTCCGGCGAGTCCTACCTGGAGGAGGTCGGCAAGCACTCGATCATGAAGAGGACGGGGCTCCCCGCGCGTGACATGCGCGTGCTCGACCCCCTCCTTTTTTATCCTTCGACGATTTTGGGGAGAGAGAGGGCGATCGTTATCAATCTCGAGCATATCAAGGCGATTGTTACGGCGACCGAGGTGCTGGTACCTAACTCGAAGGATCCGATGGTGGGGCCCTTTGTTCAGGATCTGAGAGTTAGGGTTTCGAGCTCTGATGGCGCGCATCACCACGTATTTGAGATTTTTTTTTTTGGGAGTTCTTGTTTAATTCCAAAATTAATCCATTGCGATATTAAAAAGATGATATCTTTTGTATTTTTGACTAGCTTGATAGAAAATTTCATAGGATTGATGGTTTATCCATAAAAATAGTAGCTCGGTTTGCGCAATCGATCAAAAGGTAGGTAATAATATAATAAATTTTCCCTCAAATATATGCAATTGAGTTTATTGTTCTACAGCTTCATCCTTCTGTTAAACTTAAAGGACATCAGTTAGTCAGCATTAGTATTTGTTTGTACTGCAAGCGTTTAGCTGTTTCCGATCATTTGTATCCAAAATCTAACTTCAGTTTCTACAAAGTTTGCAGTACAAACAAATACAGAAATGTACAGTGTTTATGTACTGATTTGTCTACAATTTGAGCGTGTGATGGTTTACCTACATCTATTTAGCTCCAAATAATGTATTGGCTGATATTAGTAATATTTCTATCTGAAGGGCATGGAATCCAGTGATGTGGGTAGTGAGGCTAGGTCTAAGGCTACATCATGCTGGCCTTCGTTCCCCGGTCATCATGTTGCAGGAAGACAGGGAACAGGGATCCCCAGGCCACATGCTACATTGCCCAACGCACCGCGTGGTGAAGTTCCAGAAGGGAGTTCTGCTCCTGCATACAGTTCCCGCAAAGACGGCGCCACCAAAGTGTTGCCCTTTGAGTTCAGAGCACTTGAAGTATGCCTCGAGTCAGCTTGCAGGTGCCTGGAATCTGAGGTATGCCATTTGCTAATTTGAGACTGCAGCGCATTTGTTCCGTGGACTTTTCTCTCTCTTTCCCATTAGTGTGTTAATATGTTTTTGCTTCATTGAACACCTTTTCAGTTGGTATTTTGCCCAATAACCGCATCTCTCCCGTGCTTGCTATGATCTTGGAATTCCCTTTAGCTAATAAAAATACGTATATATCTTGCATAACTATTTGATGTCTATAATCATATTTGTATCTGCTAAATGCAATCGGATATAGATCTACTACCATCAACCCGTATCCAATCCATTTCAGCCATAACTTCCGGGTAAATCGCAGGATAATATGCGTCTTTACTCAAGTGTATACATATGTGATTTCCTTACACCACGCATAAGTCACATGGCAGAGAATATTTTATAGAAATTTTAGTATCAAGAGCATCTCCTGTCGATAAAGTTCCTTATGTCAGTGTTCAGAACTAAAAATTTCTTAAAATTTGTCATGGCTGTTGAAAACTACAGCTACTTCATGGAGTCAATCTAATGAACTGAGTGTAAACTATACATATTTTAATATTTCTCACTGTAACCATTTTAGAGTGTTGAAGACATGGCATAATTATGAATGCATGGGTATTCTAGTATTCACATAGCGATTATAAATCTTCCGCAATACGTTATTTACTTGAAATAATTTCAGTATCTTTGCAAGCACTCTTCCTTTTTATGCCTATAAATTGAGTATATCCATTAACTCTTTGCACAAATGTTTCCTTTTTACGAGAACCCGGAAGGCTGTTTCTTGTTTATATCAGCCTAAACTGCAAAACTGAATGGTAATGTACCTGATCAGTGATTGAATATTGAGGTTTTATGGTACACTCAAGTGCTTATAGTTGCTCTGGCCAGGAATTTGACATACTTATCAGGGCATGATATCAAAGCGATAGCTGGTAGTAAATTTTTTGAAGGGTAAATTTCACGAAAGCCCCAATAAGTTAGGACATTTGACACTTTACCCCCAAAAATATTGGAACTCTCAGTAAACTCGCTTTGGGAATTTTCGAAAAACCCCCCAAACCATTTTTTTTCACTTAATCCCCATAACGACGTCTGCCCATAATTTGACTTCCTAAATGGAGAATATCACGTAAACATCATAAAGTAGTCATTGGGGTTAAGTGAAAAAATTTAAAATGTTTTAGGGGTTTCTGGAATCCCCAATGTTATTAGGGGTTTATTGAGAGTTTCAAAAAAAATTTTTTTGGGGGTTAAGGTGACGGACGCCCAAACTTATTGGGTGTTTAGTGAAATTAACTGATGAAAGAAGTAATCAGTGAGGATTATTTTTGTTCCCTCTCTTAGATGTTATTTATAATATCACAAGTACAAAGAGCCTTGTCCCTAACCAATGTGGCACTAAACAACATAAACAAACAACTCTCAACATAACCAATGTGGGACTAAACAACATAAAGAAACAACTCTCAACATTAACCCTTTTTAATTATAATATGATGCCCTTTTAACTTCATAGCCAACCTGGAAAAAACATTTGATATTTATGATGGTTTCATAATCACATTAGTTCCATATGCACTTATTTTATTTCTTTTTTCGAGAGATTGAAACTTTATTGAAAATTTTCAGTACAATTTCTTTCCTTATTATATTTGAAGTATTCCTTTTTTCCTTTTTATACCAGACATCAACATTGGAGAAAGAGGCCTATCCCGCTTTAGATGAGTTGACTTCAAAACTCAGCACACTCAACCTTGAGCGTGTCAGACAACTAAAGAGTCGCTTGGTTGCCATATCTGGCCGTGTCCAAAAGGTGAGATATTTACCGCATTTTCTGTATGTTTTTTCTCTTAGCTTCAGATTGTCAGTCGGATGATCATTTAGATCTGTAAATCGCAATTTAACTTATCAGATGTTTATTCATGCAATGTAAAACAATGTCTCTTTTGTAAAACCTTTTTAATGATCTGAGACTTTCTTTTTTTTCTGCTAAACGCTACTACTGATGTAGATCCGTTTTTAGTTACCTTTCTTCTTTCCCCTCGTTTAACTTTTTGAAACTCATTGCCTTTTCTGCATCTAATAGGTAAGGGATGAACTTGAGCATCTGTTGGATGATGATATGGATATGGCTGAGATGTACTTGTCAGAGAAGCTTTCTCGTCAGCCCGTTTGTGAAAGGTCAGCAAAAGTCAATATTGATGGTGAGGAACTTGAGCAGGATGATGATAGGTTAGAGGGTAGCATGTTTAGATCATAGAAGAAAAGAAATATTAGGAAGCTTGTTTGAACTTTTTTGGCTTTAATTCTATGTGGATGCACTATCTGTCAGTTTATTCTTTTGGATAAAGCAGTTACGAGAATGGTATAACAGAATCACCAATAGTTAAAAAAAAGAGGTCATGGGTTCAATTTCAACAATAAAAATTAGTTATTTCCTCCTAGTGTTCAATCCTTTAGTTATAAAGCAGTGTGTTCCACATAAGGTAGAGTGTTCTAATATTTTGCTTATAAATAATATGTGCGATAGAATTGGTTAACAACATATTGAAAGATGTACTGAGAGGGATGCAGCAATTGGAGTCCTCAGTTGTAGTTTCTAGGCATTGAAGATATTCCTAAGATCTTAAATTTCACTCCGCTAACCGTCCTTTAAATGGTGATATATCAGCGTCCTCTTTCTTGGACACTCCACTATAGGATGATCACAGATTCACATGCCATCTCATCGCAGTTGGATTCCTCAAGGTAATAACAAATCCGATTTACATACTTAAAAAGGGTATATCTTGGATAAAAGCAATTTGTCGACATAACTGTGAAGCTTCCTCAAACAGCACACTCTTTAGACTCTTCCCTAAGTATATACTGCCAGGATTCTTTCTGTTGGAGCCTTTGAGTTCCACTTCACCAACACTTCAATTTTATAACGTTGTTTTCATCCTACTTCTAGTTGAATGAGCTTAAAGACCTACTAGGTGGATCCATTAACACCCAACAGGTATTATAGGTTTGTATTTTGTAGAAATGCACTTTCTTTCTTAGTAAGATTAATTGCCAACAATTCAGAATTCTTGATGTCAGATCGACGGTTACGAAAATTGGGCTATGTTTTCTTTTTCCGACATAGAATCTGAGTATTGTTCTGTAGCACTCAGAATTTTAAAGGAAGGGCATCAAACATGAAACATAAGGAATTGATTTTTTATTTATTTTGGCATTCGTGTTTTATACTTTTGGACGTAATTGCTTCTCCGTTATGTCATCCTCATTATATAGATCTGATAATTTCCAGTTAGCCCTTGCATTAATTACCTGTTTGTTCAGGGAGGAAGATATTCGAAGCGAGACAGAGAGCAGCCGTGGAAGCTTAGGTGGTTTTAAAACCAACACCGAAGAGTTGGAGATGCTTTTGGAAGCTTATTTCATGCAGATAGATGGCACCCTGAATAAACTCTCTCATGTACGTTGTGATATCTTCATATAGTTTTTTAGCACAGTAGCCTTTTCTCATTTCTGGAGAAAACATTGCAGGTCTATGCTGGGAGAATAGGAATAATATCATAAATCGCTGCCCTCCATAAAAGAAAAATATTTTTGGAAATAAGGGCTATGCTATTTTTTAGCTATGATGCTTTAACTATGGGTGGTGCTTGGTAGTCGGTACAGTGCGTAGGGGGAGGATTTTCTGAGCGGAGACCAGGGCTCAATTTGGAAGAGAGAGATTCGAAAGTACATTAATTTCTACGAAATATAAATGAAACACCTAAAGATACTGAGTAGTGTTGCTTGTGCATGTAGCCTTTTAGATTATCAAATTGAAAATATGTGATTCTACTGATTTCCTTCATCTGGGCTTGTATGAATGATTCTCAAATTCTGATAGTTAGTTTGTCCAATTAGGAAGGCTATAAGATAATTTATTAGTTATTACCATGAAGAGGATAATTTGCTACTGTATTTTCAAGAAAATGCAAAATCGGGGATGTTTTTGTAATTAACTTGCACAATTTTTTCAAACATTACTAAACATATCTCATACCTTGTGCATGCATACAGCTCAGGGAGTATGTAGATGACACCGAGGACTACATCAACATCATGCTCGATGACAAGCAGAACCAACTGCTGCAGATGGGAGTGATGCTGAGCACAGCGACACTGGTACTCACTGCAGGTATCGTGGTGGTGAGTCTATTCGGAATGAACATCTCGATCAGCCTCTACGATGCTCCTAATATCAAATTCTGGCAAACTACTTTTGGTACCATCGGAGGTTGTGCAGGTCTCTATGTCATTGCCATGGGATGGGGTAAGAAGAGTGGATTTCTTCAATGATGATAGTGTGAGGAATCAGCATTCCTTTTTCTCTTTTCTTTTCTTTTTTTTTTTTTTTGGGTTATCTGAGGTTTAGGATGATCTGACAGCCATATGAAGAAAAATAAAGAAAATAACATTTTGTAGAAAGCAGTTTTAAACCTTGTAGATGATAGATTACGGGAAAGTTTTGAAATGAAGTTAGTAGCCGTTTACTCTAGTTTTTATATGAATTTTCTTTTAGTGAAAGTTATTTGTATGCTAATGCTAGTTAATTGAGGATATGAATTTTTGATGTTCTGAGTAATTTTGATGGAGTATCTTCAAAAATGAATCATAGGAAATAACTATTGTGTCTAAGCTCAAAAAAGAAATAAGGGGGAAAAAGTTCCCCTTTCCTATAGAAAACCATGTTCTTGGAAACGTGCTGGTGGTGAAATCAGAGGTGTTTTTTTTTTTTAATTTAAACCTTGTGATATGCTAATGAAAATACAATGAAAGTCTAAACGATATATGATTGCAGAATGAGAAGTGTAGTTCACCTGTATTCTATTCTAATTCTTCATGAACCCATTTGTTGATGTTGGTGCTTAAATTCAGGGAGAAGCTTTTGCTTCTCTCCTGATGTCCTACCGGCTTAATGCTTGCAAAGAAAATCTAAGAAATCCTTGGGGTTACTCATTTCTTGGAGGGATTCTGCTCGTGGATGTTTCAAGATAGTAATTCACGAGGAATGCAACAAAGCTCAGCAGTTTTGTTATTAGGATAACAAATCAACTTAAGAAAAGGCTTTTTTATATCAAGTATAACACTTCCAAACAAAATATAGTGTAGAAGGAAGGTTCTGTAAAGGGGACTACATATAGCAGGACACATGGATATGAGCTATATTGATCATATAGAAGGTATAGGATGCTCAAATCCATTGAGTTCTACAATTTACATATAGAAGCAGAGCGTAACAATCAAATCTATGAGCCTAAGAAGCATTATCTCGGGGACCGGTAGAACGAGAAGTGTAAATGTGCCGATGCTTGATGCACAGAGGAATTCAAGTTCCTAGCTACAAAAGGATGCAAGAAACTATGACATGCAATTTACTGCAAGTAATGGAAGGGAAAGACAGTGCAGCAAAGGAAAAATGAAGCCTCAATCATCATGATCAAAATCATCATCAGAGCCCTCAAAAATTGAACCGAGAGATTTACGCAAGAAGCTGAAGTTTTTGCTATCCTGCAATTACAAGTTAAAAATACAGCAGAGCATTAGTAGGATTAATGAAACTTACCAGAAACGAAAAGGAAAAGGAAATCAGTAAAACTTTTAAATGAAAAATCCAAAAGGGAATAAAGTTCGCCATTAGGTATTTATGTTTTCTTTCTCAAATTCAATGTGGATGGATTTAAATGTTCATATGATGAAACAATGGCCAACAGGAAACCTATGCGAACCAGAAAGTGAAAATGAGAGAGGAAAAAAAACTCTTATAAAGATGTGCATCCAAAATCCTCATTACCCCCTGCATTATAACAATTTAAACTGATTATCGGAGAAAATTGTCTTTGATATAGAAAAATATCAGTGTGTTAATTTAATGCTCAACATAAAGAATGGCATAGTACTATCAATTGTGGTCCAAATATTCCCTTCGTATTAAGTATGAACATAGAAATCCAAACGGTAAAAGAAATCAATTGACAAACTATTCAACTTAAACTTCTATGTGAGGAGATACCTGCTTCTTCTTTTTCAGAGTTTCCTCTGCATTAGCAATCTTATCTGCACACATCTTCTCCATTTCAGAGAGTGCAGCCTTCTCTTTCTTCCCTGGAATCCGACAAAAAAGACAGATCAGCATCTTATTCCAGTGACAAATTCTAGCTAGGATGACAAGGGAATCAAAATTCTTACTTTGCTGGTCATAGCGGTGAAATAACTTTTCCTTCTCCTCTTCATACTTGGAAAAGACATCTGAAAAATTCTAAAAATCAAAACCTTCAAAGGTAAATAACTATTTCTTAAAACAAGGATTTCGAGTGGGGCATTCTTAATTTGCTTCCTGACTCATGATGTAAAGTAAATAATGCAATAAGCACTGGAATTCTCTAAGGTCACTGCAGAATGAAAACTTAATATTTTCAGTGTTAATTCTAAGAAGTTACAGGTTAGCAGGACTGTGCCTAGAAAACACTGGATCAAGTCACAGTCACGCACGCAGTTTCTACTATTTCTAGTAGATCTAAGCTTGTATGCATATAGGTAATGATGATTAGGGTATCTAATCATCTGTTAAATCGCATAAGAATCAGGTTATTGATCTTACAAAAGCATTTAAGATCTTTACTGTAGAGCTTATAGAAGTTCTTAATCAAACAGAAAATTTGGAGGTTCCAAGAGGATCAGCAAATTTTATATATGGCATCTGCCAGATAGCAATCATGAACTCACTTATCTTCTTAATAGTCAATTAATGTTGCAAAGTTTAAGTACGAGTGAGAAGTAACAGTTGGATGTGTCAATTATGCACTAAATATATGATAACATATCAGATACTTATGCTAATGTTCTCACTTCCCTGCGTATGATATATAGAATTTCAGTTCTCATCTGGCAATTTTTTTTTTTAATTATGGCATCTAGGGATCTGAGCATAATTTTTTTGCAACAATATGGATATTCAAATTTTTATTCCAATAAGCTTTCATTTATGAACCAGAAGCCTACATGTCATTCAAGTAATCCAGGACATTATCGCCAAGCATTACAGTTGCAAAGAATGTCTAAGATGATAACAAAAAGCAGCACAAAAGAATGACAAGTACCTTTAGCAGTTTGCAAATGTGCTGCTTTATCCTTTGAAAATCTCTCGTAAGCTGCTTGAAACTTGGAGTACTCGTTCTTCAAAGTACTCTCACACTGCAATTTTGTGCAGGTTATAGAACCAAAAAAGAATTGCAGGTTAGACAGTTCTTAGGAAAAAAATTTCCGCAACCTATTTTAAAGTTCAGTATATCATGTCAGAACACCTCTTTGGTGCTCTTGGAGAGGGCCTTCAAAAAAGTCTGCCTGTCAATAGAAAAAAACACACGAACGCATCAAGAGTGATTCTTAGATTAGAATAACAACGAACACTCTGGAATTGGTACTACAGAATTCTATAATAAAAATAAAAATAAAATAAAAAACTTTTCATACAAAGGACCGGGGTCAGAAAATTCAAAAATTTCAAGGAAACAGAAAATCAAAATCAACGGCCTACCTTATATACAAAAGTTTATGCTATCCACCCAACACTACTATCTATTATACATCATTATTACAATCTATAGAAGCTTTAACAAGATATTCTTGTTCCCAGTGTTCTGTTTCCTTTAATTAACGTGAATGAAAATAAATGTAAGGAAAGATATGATGGAGAGACGATGATATTAATAAGTTGATGCTACCAACATAAATGTACTGTACAAGAAACTTTATCCTCTCTAAGTTTTAGCAGCACAAATAAGACATTCTATCCATCATTCTATATGTAATTGCAATAGATCAATCAAAGATCAACGTATGAGAATGGAAAACCTCTTACCTTTCCTTCTCAATTTTTGTCTTGATATCCTCCAACATAGACCGAATCTCTGATGTCACACTGCCAGGAAAAAAGAAAAAATAAAGAAATATTAGCTTTAAATTTTTGCCAAAACTTGCAAAAAAGGAAAATCAATTCTGAACCAAACAATAGTATTTGAGAGCAGATCAGTAGTACCCATACTAATTTCATTCTTTCCAATTGCAGAGATCACTAAATTTCGAGTATAAATTCTCAAATTAAATTAAAATTGAAAAAAAGGAATGTGATTAATAGAACTGGTTGAATCGAGACCAGAACCTCGCTGAAGCTTCACAATCTTACTTTAGATCTTAAAAGAAAAGAATTCGAGCTACTTCTAAGCTAATTTATCAATCTCAAACCCTAAAATCTCAGGTCACAAGCAATCAGAAGCACAATCACATCAACAAAAGTAAATCAGTAAAATCTCAATTCAAACCACGATTTCTTCAAGATCGCCTCAGATCTTAACACAGAAAGAGTAGAAATTACCTCGAAATCGTCTCCTCACTCTTCTGCTGCTCGTCTTTCTTCGTCTTCTCCTTGATGCTCTGCAGCGCCATCATAATTCCTTTGATATCACTGTAATCACCATCAAGGAAGACCGATTTCGCCATAAAAACGAGTAAAAACCTAAAAAATTTAAAGATCTAAGAAGTTTAATCGAGATTAGACCTTGAAAGATCTGGATCGTCCTCGAGATCGTCCTCGATCCGCCTTTTCTTCTCCGATCTGAGCGATTCCGCGCCCTTCGCTCTCCTCTTGGTGCTTGCTTTAGATGAAGACATCGAGAATTGAAGTGAACAGATTGAGGTTTTAAATTCGAAACCCTAGCTCGTCGGAGATCAGAGAGAGAAGGAGAGGAAACTGAGGAAAATAGGGCGGGAACTGGACGAAGATTCGAATGAGAGTAGCTTGGCCGCTTTTGTTGTATTTTTATAAGATCTTTTTACTGGGGTACGATTTTAACCCCCTCCTTTTGCTTTTGAAAGCATTCGCCCGCCGCATAGTTTCGAGGGGCATTTCGGTATATTCTAAAAAAAGGGCATTTTAGTAACTGGATGCTGGGGCAGAGGAAAGGATTCAAAAGCGAAGCTTGGAATCATTCTTTTGTGGCTTTAACTTTTGGGAAAATTATGTTAAGGCCCCCAAAGTAAAAAGTTAATGCGACCCCGCCTCCTTGACTTTTTCCCATGTGTTTTAGCCCCAAGACTTGTTACAAAATGTGCTGCACCCCTTTTTTAGTCATCACTGCATGCCAACTAAGCATAGAAAGAGAGAGAGAGAGAGAGAAATAAATGAATACTTCCAAAATGCCCTTATGTTGTCCATTCATTTAACATGCGGACTGTTCCTAGACCTAACATGACCCGATTTAGACTTAACTTATTTTAACTTAACTTATTTTAAGTCTAATTTAAA
>JBAKGM010000200.1:4129118-4150750 GCA_037177215.1 Asparagus racemosus | reverse complement strand
AGGGGTGCAGCACATTTTGTGACAAGTCTTGGGGCTAAAACACATGGGAAAAAGTCAAGGGGGCGGGGTCACATTAATTTTTTGCTTTTGGGGCCTTAACACAATTTTTCCTTAACTTTTTATGTAAATATTGGGTAAATTGCACTAAACCCTCGGGAACTTTCAGCGTTTGGCAATAAACCTCCAAAAATTTTCATTATCATAATAAACGCTCAGTAACTTTTAGAATTATAGAAAACCCCCACTAAGTTTCCGCATTTTGCAGATAACCCCCATAAATTTGAGCCAAAAAGCAACATAAAAAGCATTTTGAAAGTTTTTAGGGTTTTAGTGCAGTTTGCCCAGAAGACATTGGGGAATTTCTGCAAAAGTTATTGCGGGTGTAGTGCTTTGAAAATTAACGGGGTTAACTACAAAGGCTGAAAGTTCTCGGGGGTTCAGTGTAATTTACCCTAAATAATCTTCCAATGTCCATATCAAAACACTTGGCCATGTCTTGCATATTTTCATTATTTAATTTTCACGCAGAATGTTAAAATGGTAGAATGTTAATCCAGTGCAACTTCGTACACTGGACAATTGGTACGACAAGCAAGACTAAACTCTTAACACGTTTGAACAAAATTTGGCACATAATTTCAATTTTAAATAAAAAATTGTGTTAATAATTGGCCCCTTTCGTTGATTCTCAAAAGAAGAAATGTTTGTCAATTCTTTCTATATAAATATAGAGCTATCTATTAAAACTCATCTAAAGCGACAACATCAGTAAACTCCTCATCTAAGGGGTCACCATATAATTCAATTATTTATTAGTTTTAATATTTGGTAATTTCAAACAGAATCACTACTTTAATCCATTATTAAAAAAACAGAGAAGTGTCAGCGTCATTAAACCTCATTCAGCCTGTCACGTAACAATACATGGCAACGTCGTCATGATACATCTCTAGTATCTATTGAACGTGTCAATTCCAGTTATCAACTAAAACAAATAATTCCATCCAAAAATCGAGCTAATAAAATTATCAGGTATATTTAAAAATACTCATGATCTTTAAGGGGCATATATGCAAATTACCCATAACCAAAACTAGAACACCTAACTGTAGTCAGTCTGATTCATTCACATTTCAGTAGAACAAAACTTGTCATGCAGTTATGCATAAACAGTACGAGTAAATAACCTGTACAATATCGATAAGATTCATGAAAAATTTGGAGCTGCTCAAATATAGGGAAACAGGTGAGTCTATTGAATCTAGAACTTAAAATAAATGATGCACTACATGAGTTTTTAGTTATTACAGGCTTATTTACAAGGAGCTAGTTGTTTTTTTTTACTTTACAAAGAGATTCATCAGGAGCTTCAGCCATACATAAATTACAAATAATGTTTTAGGAACTCAAAAACCTGCAACTATCATCACAGGAATTTACTCTTTGCATTGATTTCTCTCTATAAACCAGCCATCTGGAAATCTTTAAGCAGATTGCCGAACATTTGAACCTGCAACACTCCTGCGACTCAAATCTTTCTCTCAAGTGGGAATGGGTTCAGAGAGAAATCTACGCATTCCTCCGCAAGAATATTGCAATTATCATCTTATAGAACGTGATATCGCATATTGAAGCCTATGCCCTACGCCCTACGTGATCTAGCGCTCCGGCGGGTAACCTGAAACAAAGCAAATATTTATCATGCCCAACAAGGAGGAAATATACCAGAAATACCAAAAGGTATAGTATTTACGATGCTTGTGTTCTCGTCAACTATATTTATATCGGAGCTTTTCTTTAGTGAAGCTTTAGGCATTGACCTTTTGCTCTTTCCATTGTTAGCACCTGAAACACCAAAATTATGTTGTTTGTTTGCACTTCAATAGGCTAGTAAACAATAGAAGCAAGAAGATACACATGAACACAGGCTTTGCTTGACTATCTGATGGAGGTACCAACATAAGACAAACCAAATTTTTTTTTACGAGTACCGTTAACTCCATTCCCTTACCAAATAAGGAAATATGCTTTATAACAATTTACATTCCTTAAAAAGTCCTTCTGATGCTAAGCCCAAAAATTTGGGATGAGTTCTCATCGAGTCTCTGATTTTCCTCATACAATAGAAAGTAGTGATTTCTCCTTTTAGTGTTTCGTTTCCTTTTTTTCTTTTTTCTTTTTTCTTTTTTTTTTTTTGGCCCCCTCTCTTGCATGCCCTGGAAAGGAAGAGAAGGCGCGCTTGTCTTTGTAATGGTGGGATCATGGATTAAGAATTAGATTTTTACGATACAGAGTCAAATGAAAATGATAAATGTATTTACCAGCAGAAGGGAAACATCTGTGATCAAAACGTCCATTAAGTTCATCCAAAATAGCCGATTGGCCTTGAGAATCACTTTGGCCCAACACATCCATTGCATCCTCATGACTATTGCTGGATGAATCGAGCATATAACGACAACATTTAGAGGATTCAGGTGTTATCAAAGAGAAATATTTATACAATAATAATAATAATAATTATTCTTACCATACTGTAGGATATTCATCTTTTGATTCTTTTGCAGATTTAGAAACATTAGTGGAATCTTTTTTACGGTCATTCCTGAAAAAACTACAGATACCATTTTACGTTATCTTAACAAAGGAGTTGCAGACGAATGTGATACAAAACCATGAACGATGTACAAGCACATCAATGAAGACATGAAATTTTCTCAGCATATCTTTGTTTTTACCATCATCTTAGCATATTAATATATAGGCACAGAGTAATTCTCCACAAAAGGAACAAGTGAAAGAATAGGTGTTCGGATTATGAGATACAGAGATACAGAGAGAGGAATTATGAGGATATGATAGTTTTAACTTTTTGGCTTTCTGACAGGACAGGTGCAACCTTGGGAAAGATAACATACTTGCAAATTTTTTTACAAATATTTCATGAAAAGAAACGGTTATTCTGAATTGTTGAAGATCAACTAACAAGACTATATTGCAAAAACAAAATTACAAAATGAATCACTTCATATGACACTTGAGTTTCTTTGGATGATGTTATCCCAAAAAAAGAATAACAAAATATGTGGCATACTTGTAATGTGTGATGCATGCAAAGTATAATATTTACTCACCACTCTCTAGGTTGAAAGTCACATGCCTGCACCAACAAAATGCATACTTCAGTTAATAGATCCAATATTACAAAGAATTATCACAGAAGTTGATGTCAACCTTAGCTGGTGATGTCCTGCTGTCTATAGCCTCCCACTTTTCATCTTCCAGGTGCAGAAGTTCGACATTCCCATTATCGTAAGTAATCTTACAACCAAAAGGCATCAATTAGCACGTAAACCACAGGTCATGGCCAACCAAATAACACAAATAATTGATTTGATTTCTACGACAGTAACACAATGGGAGATGACAGCAATTGAATCTGAAAACGAGACTATGCAAAATTGATAGTTAAAACTGCTTCTATATTAGTTAAGAAATTCTGATAATGTTACAAAACCAAGTGTGGGAGAGCTAAACCAGTATATGGACTTGTAGAAGACCATAGTTAGCCAAATGTTATCCACCCGCAGTATACAATACTAGGTGAAGGTACAAGAATTATAGAAATGGTCAAAGGCCGACAAGGTACTTTGCATTAACATGTGACAGAAAATGCGCTCATTTGCAAAACGAATGAGGAAACACTTGAGTAATGCAAGAATCATACACAGCACGAGGGATAACTGTAGTGCTATTTATTCTTTCTAGAGTCACTATCTATAAAAAAGAGGCTGTCTGCAATTATTATTCTACGTATTACAAATCTGTTTATGTCAGGTAGCATAGTACCTTGTAGGAACTGTTTTGTGAATCATGTGAATTAACTGTCCCAGAATTAAAACTGCAAAAGGACAAGTTCATACCCTGTGAGTGACACACTATATAAAATTTTAATTTGATGTTTAGCTGAGCTCACCACATGTCAATAGGAGACCACAGTCTGATCCTCTTTCCAACTAGCTCCTCACCGCTGTCTCCAGTAACCTACACATTCTCAGCACAACCATTGCTTTAGCAAGCTAACAAAGTTTAGACTCAGTCAGCATAGGTGATAACAATACCTTCGATCTCAGGCAACTGTGTGGAATTCCCTTTGTTAATTTCATTTGTTCCGTTATAAATCTATTGCTTGTATTTCCTCTCTTTTTTGCTGCATGCAGAATGTGCTCTTTTTCTTTAGTTTGGTTAGGCAAAAGTGAACCTGGAAGTGACGGATTTGTGCTAGCAGAACCACAAGAAGATAACTGCGTGTCAACAAGGATCAGGTTATCAGATTCAGGAGTTACATCGGTACTCTCATGAGCAGAGAAACTTTCAGGAAGTGGTACAGGTGATTCTGAAGAATCCGCAACTATCATCATTGGATTTGCTTTAGAGCCAACATTCTGTGATTTTACTTCATCAACTCCCTTTCCATGAATTTGGAAAGTACCATCCTGCCTTTTTGATTTATCCAATGAAGAATTAGCTTGTCTTTTCAAATGCATATTGTTTGAGCTGTTCTTCATGGCATCCAAATTTTTAGTGTTTTCTCGAGATTTCATACGTCTGGAATCAGGAACAGCAGGCTGTATATAGGAAAATGTAACCATAGAGTCTAAGTGACTTGATGAAAAAAAGAACAAATACAGAAAATTAAAATAAGGAATAGCTACCCCAGGAATATTAGATTCAAAAGTATCAAATATCTTTTTTGCAAATGCTTCATCCAGGAACCTTTGGTTATGAGTACATGCCTACAAAGTGCAATTCAAAATGCTAAGAATGGTCTCCAAATTGAAAACTCAAGCAACCAGAAGTTAAGAGCCAACATTCATGTGGATGTGGGAAAGAGCTTGCCTCTCGGTTTCTTGTATCTCGGGACACTTTATAAAGGGACGACGGCAGCAAAACTACACGAGGAGTGGTTGACAAAGGCTTGGACCGGTGACTTACCACTTTCACAATGAATGAACCAATATCTGAAAGAGTATGCAATTTCTGCACGAAGGTGAAGTATATTAACAAAAATCTAGTAACTATCAACAGCATAGCTTATCTTACAAGAGAATCACATACTGGAGTAATTTCAACATCAACAGCATCCTCAGCCTTCTTAATTGCACGGAAAATTCCCAGCAAAAATGACAGTGTGTTACTGGAATCAATCTTATTTCTATCAACAGAGTCCAAATGAACCAGTGCTCGCAGGACAACAAATAATGGACTGCCAATGAACAAAAAAGGTAACCACTGAAGATGAACATGTTGTGGCATTTATAGACTATAAACGGGTAATCTGTTTCCATAAAGAAAATCGTAGAAAAGAAAATTTTAATAATACCTGCAGAACTCAGCATAAGCATCTTCATCTCGACAGTTTTCAGAAGGAAAATTTTTGTCATGAGCAAGAATGTGGAGCAAGAAGACTGTGATATACTCTGGACAGTTAGTCATTGCACCTCCATCTGCAGTGTCAACTGAAAGGTTCTGGTGGTTGGGAGCATCTTTGGTGTGATCCTGTATAAAGTCAGCGAGATACCTGATTGACTACAAAAAAAAAAGTAAGAAAGTTCAGTAATGCAGCTATAAGTTCAGTAATGCAGCTATAAGTTATGACAACTATGAAGAAATAAATCTTAGTAGATATTGTTGGAAAAATAAAACTTACATCAGTTCGGATATCTGCCAGGTAATCCAAACAAGCAAATGCAAATGAACAGGCATATCTGTTCGGAAGTGCATGATTTTTCAGAAGGTTATGTACTTTACATAAGAAAGACTTCCGTACCGAAAATGAATGATCCTGCGAGACCATAGAAGAAACTTTATAGAATTCGCATGTGCTTAAAGCAGAAAAACCCACCGCATAAACTCAGATAGAAACATTTTCCCCTTGTATAAATAAGCCCTTGTAGACAAAACTAGACATGTGTTTCTTTACTTTTCCTCAAATATGCTTAAAATGCATATCGAGAATGGGCAAGGGAGGGAGGGATACAGAATGATCCTCGGTGAGATAATAAAAATCTTAATGTATACAAGATAAAAAAAAAAGATTAAGATCAGACAGCTTCTATTAAAATAAAAATTCTAAATCTTCAGGTCAATTATTCATGCTAATTGTCACCGGACAGTGCATTATATTGAATGTGGCAGTATTCATACCCTTGCCCTCATAACTGTCAAATGAAAAATCTTTGGTGATATATACAAATCCCATCTGGTAGCAAGCCGAAGAATAGATTTTGCAGCAGTTAACCTGAGATGTGCCTCATCATCCTCACTGCAAATGGGAACAACCAACAAATTCACTTCATGTAGAAGTTTAGATAAGAATTTCATGCAGAATACAATAAAGGGACCAATCGTGCAGTATAATTTTTACATTTATTCTACAGTTATCATGGCGATGAGTATGAAGAGAATAAAACATTAGATTCAAAAATCTATTTGTCAATTGGTCTGCCATAATAATGGAACAATGAGCAATATGGCTGACCAGTACTATGAGCAGATTAAACGGTAACAGGCATATCTATTCAGCAGTTTAAGCATGGGAATGCATTAGAACAAAAGAAATTTGGAAACAAGTACCACAGCACTAAAGGCTGATGAAAGTCCTGAAGTTAAATGGTGTTCAAGAAACGGCACAATCAACGAACCATCTAAGAATGAACTAGATGAGGAGGCACACCTTAGGGAGGTCCTGTTCATGATGCCATTTCCCTTAATGGTGCCCAATAGGATGTCCAAGAAGTTCCTCATCTGTGGTCTGGCATGTGCTACTTTATGTGACAGAAAACCTTTAACAAGCATTTTCATCCCATAAATCTACAAAAGTGGATGAATGTAAATCAAAAGCACAATGTTTAAGAATAAGTTGGGACCTATCTTGAAATAGAACTCAAATTAATGAAGCAATATAACACATTAAAAACTAAAGCATTGTGAAACAGATGAACTAAATAACAAATTTTAAAACTGAATAAAAATGTTAAATAAATACACCACAGATGGCAAGATTACGTAGTTCATCAGAAAAAAAATACACTAACAGATTGGTAGAAGGAAAATCCTATGGCTAAGTATAACTTGTGGTACATCAAATTTGATTTTTCAGAACCCCAAATTTCAAGATTTCACAACCTGATATTTGTGAGATAAACAACTTTTTCTCAAACCTCACTAGAAGCGTTCCAATCTATGCCACAAATCCATAAGCAGGACAAAGAAAGTCAAATCATATTTGCTATGGAATATAATACATTTTATTGAAAGTCAAAGATAAATCAATTATGGAGATCCCATATCATGAAATCAGATTATACAAGATGAGGCAAATGAATTGATGCAAATAGAAAAAATTTATGGAAGCTGAAAATGAATTAGGTTCCAGATGTGCAGCAATACGAGAAGGTAAAGAACCAAAAGAATATTAACAAATAACAAAAGTGACCTCTGGAAGAATACAGTTCAAGTACCAAACTGATTCTGCAACATTTATTATGATATTATGGTTCCACTTGTCTACATGCCTCCTGTTTTTGACGAAAGACAAAGTGAATAACCACCTTCCCACAATTGTCTTACTATTCTCTCTTGATATTGCCTTCGAGAACTATCAGTGTCAGGAAATATTGTTCAATACACGAGAAAAGAAGCCTTGCTGAGTGCAAGATTTCTTTGACTTTAATTTCATAATGGATATTTCACTTTGAAATGTGATGTAAGAAATAAATGTGATGAGAGTTGCCAAATCCTAGCTACAAAATGGAACTTCCTTTCAGTATCATCTTAACATTTTCAAATAATGATGACTGGCATGACGCATAACTTCAAGTTGATAAGAGCATTAACTAAGGTACATGGATATCAACCTGACATAAACCATCTATAGGTTGCTAGAAATAGCAGGCCAAGCTAGCCATGAGCAAGGAGGACCCACCATAGAACCTTGATTCTCAGTTGTAGGGAACTGGGATATACTTCTTTTATGCGCATAGTTTAAGCCTCTGCTGTAAATTATTAAATGTTTGAAATTGCCTAGATCAAAATAAGTCTAAGATGAAAGCAAAGATACTCTAACAAACAGTTTGCAGAAGTATGGAAATCGCTCAACTCAAATAACCTGAAATATCATTATTTAAGTGAATATTAAAAATAATGCACACAATATGAACCATAGAAGAAAGAGTGGTTAATTAATTAGGATATTGAATTTTGGACAACTATTGTTGGGAAATGTCACGCAGAACATTACAAAAAGCCAAAGACCACTCAGCATATGGGGTTAGCACAGCAAGGTAAAAGGTGCTGTGCTAAGAAGATGTCTAGAAAACATAGTTTTAAAAAATAAGCTAACATGCTCTTAGAAATATCAAATACCCAAGTAAACTGATGAAAATCAGTACCAAAAGTTAGTCATGAGGTGGGGCAGGTCCACTATCGGATAAAGCAGCAGATCAATTTAAAAGTCAGCAATAAGTAAAGAGAGAAAAACCCACAAAAAATAGGTAGTTTGGTGATTATAATCTCAATCAAATGAATATCTGAAATCTAATAATAAATAAATAAAAACAAAAAGGAGAAAAGGCTAAGCATCGAATGCTCAGCCTGGGTTGTGTTGCTGAAGACACTTGATACATAATTGTTAACAGTATGAAAGTCCCTCTAACCATTATATCAAAACTCCGAAGTTATGATAAGGCTTGAGGATTATTGTTTTATATTCTAACATACCCCCGCAGGTTAAACGCTTTTTTTTTTTTTTGGTAAGGGCTGAAACCTGGACTCACGTAGAGGTAACAAATTTTTTTTTAAATACGCATTAAAATTCATGTCTAGCAAGATTTGAAGGGTTGGCTCTGATACCATGTGAAAGTCCCTCTAACCGCTATATCAAAACTCCGAAGTTAAGATAAGGATTGAGGATTATTGTTTTATATTCTAACAGTAACAGAAAACTGCAAAAAAGTTTGATAGTTTTTCCTACATAAAACATTCGAGATAGTGTGATACATAGCATCAAACTCAAGCAATGCAGGTGAGCTTTACAGACTTTGGAAGCAGATTTAGTGTGGACAACACAGTTAAGGTAATTAGGATTTACAATGGTCGCTTTAGGGGTCAAGGGCTCATGAAGACCAAGGGAATAAAGGGATAGCACAACAGTTTCCAGATCATATCTACATTCTACAATATATCATGTCTAGATGTAGTCCCTTCGAAAGTGAAAAACAAAAAGTCTCCAGGTAAAATGATATGAAAGAGTCAGGAATCTTGGTTTTGTTAGATAAATATATTGCATCTAATCCCAGAGAGAGACTAAACATTCTTGATATTTTGGCTTCTAAATATACAAAGAACGGAACGGAAGGAAATAAAGGAAGAACTAAATACATGAACAAAAATAGTGAGGAGAAAAAGAAAAGAAATGTACCTTGAAAATTGACAGATTAAAGTTCAAGTTGTTTTTCCTAAAAGCCTAAGTGCCTAACGAAAATAAAGAAATGGAAAAAAAAATAAACACCATCCTCAAATTGAATCATCGTTCAGACTCCCTGAACAACACATTTAACATCTATCCACCAAGAGACAAAATAGTAATACCCTGCGCCAAAGTAAAATGGGATGAAAGAAAAAAAAATGACCCAGAAAAGAAGTGACCAAAAAGATTTTTCTACAGGACAATTAACAGGAAAAAAACAAAGAGCAGTATGTGGTATAAATACTGTGATTTTGAGACATTTGCTATATGAGACAAACCCAAAAGTAGTGTTTTTGGGGAGGGATAATAAATATTTTTAGATTCACTTTCATGCATAAGTAGTTTATAAAGCTACCAAAACGTGAACCTAAAATCACAAGGAATGGACAACATACAGTTCTAGATATAGTAGTTATACATAACACTAACAGACACATGCAGGGAGATTTCAATACTGTTAATAGGATTGACCCGAGAATAAAACGTGAAATCTATAAACCACCTAAATAGAAGAATCCCTCCGCTAATTTTAATTCCATTAAATAAAAATAAGAACTTCAGGAAGTTCTTTGTGCATCTGAGCTTAAGAAATGAACAGTCTATAATGGAAAAAATAAGGTTAATGCCAGTTATAGACTGAGATGACCTAAAACCAATTAAAAGGCAAGGACTTGTATATTTAGTCACCATGCGCCTTGGCACATGCACGAATACTCTTTCTTCTGAGTCAGAAGGGAGCAGCAAAGAGAAAAATATGCTAGCCTCCTCTATTATTTGTGCTGTTACAATTTGAACTGGCACTGACCTTCAGTTTACAAGACGAGCTGCAAATCAAATTCTTATCAACAGAAGAGTGCTCTTGTGATGAATAAGCCTGCAAAAAAAATGCACATAAAACACCCATTTCCTTAAAGAGCTTCCATGAAAAGTGAATTACAACAATGTGCTTACAAAGACTTTTTTAATTAAAAGTTGTTAGCAGATAGTTCCTTATATAGGTAGTTTAATTACATCTAAGTGCCCTTTCAACAGTCAAATTCCTGAGAAGTGCAAAAGAATATTTCTAGGGAAGCTTTTCGCAGAAAATTCAATTTGGAGGAGCAAACGCGACCAGTTTTGGTATTAGATGGTAAGGGTTTGGTCTGAAAGGAGGGACAGTAGCAGGAGTGAACCTAAGTAGGGTTTTGGATGGAGAAAATGGTGGCAACAGGGAAGAAGAAGAATAAAAAGAGTAGGATTTTGCTTTCCTATGGAACTATAGTAAACACTGCGATCGTAGATCTCTTTGACTCTGATACTAATTAAAAAAGAAACAGACAGCAACAGGTTTTTGGGATTACTATGGTTAGTTTGGACTAAAAGATTAAAGGTGACAACATCAGAGTAATTCTATCTTCTTTTTTTTTATGCAGAAGAAGGTGAAAGCAGAAAAGAAGAACAATATTAGGATTTCAGCTTCATGCCTAATCCAGCAATTCACATGCAAAATCGAGACAGAATTATCAATCTTCAATTAATCAACTAAGTAAAAGTTGCTCGATAAGACTGAATTCTAATTCTAGTGAAACTGGGATAATAAAACAATTTAAAAGTCCTCAAAACAAGTTTCATCCTAACAAAACTACAACAACAAAACAAAATAAAAGTTGCTCAATAAAATAAATCCAAATCTAACGACACTAAATATATTCCAATCCTAGCTAAAGTAGCATTTTTTAACTAAAATTTCGTTTCATGAGATGAGACTTGGATTAATTCATTTTATCTTGAAGTCCCCCATGTATATATCAAACTTAGGTTGTTCTACATCAAAAGATTTTCTTGATATCAATTTTTCCAAAAAGACTTAAAAAATTATAGTACATCTAGTACATACTACATAAACAGCTTTCTTTTAGGCTATGCTTAAGGGATTTATGCTGAAAACCTAAACATAAATTCAAATATGGCTTAGTATAGACTAATAATAAAATGAAGCTCACCTCCAAAGAGCAGAAGATTTTCTCAATAATGAATTCCATTATCTGTTCCTCATATAACTCATAAGTTGAAAAAGAACATTTTGATATACAGCCCAAAGCCTGTAAGACAGTCGGGATGTTCCTGCCTTCATGCAAGGAAAGTACAAGTTTCTGCAAAATGGAATGATTGAAATGATGAACTTGCAAAGGGAACCATGACTCAATAAGTAAATGACATGCCAATACAAACAGAAATCAATTCAAAAGGGGCAAATACCAGACAAAAGAATAGTTCCACAAACATTAAGATGACAATAACAATGCAAGAATGCGGTTTAACTTAATTATCCTGTAAATGATGAAGAGCCTCTGATACAACTTCTTGCAACCAGAATAGGTTCCCTACACAAAACTTTGACATGAACATGAACAACTTTTGATCAAATGTTATTAGACAAGACCACGAAAACAAAGTGTAGTATAGGGAGTCAGCGTGATGGAAGGTTTTAAAGGTATGCGCATGCATATGGTTAATAGGTACTCTTAACATTTTCGAGAGAAGAAATTAAGCATCACATCCTACTAATAATGAGATACAAAAATGTAGGGCATGCAATTAGCAGAGGATAACATCTAATTAAGGAAAATAAGGAAAAAATAACGCTTACTAATTATATGTACACCCCTCATGCATGTCATCATTTATTCATAAGAAGATTGTTGCATGAGAAGCTCTACACGCTGAACAATTCAGTATTAGAGCCAAATCATATAGACCAGCATTATATTCCGTATTACTCATGATTCCAATATTCAAAGGTAACATAATTTAGATGCCCATAAATATCCATTCATCTAACGGTAAACATATCGTTTATGAAGCTACCAGAAACCAGATAATCCTTTATTCACTTTAATCTTAGCAATTATACCATAGCTATATACCACTAGCCAAACCACCACCTCCACCCACGTGCACACCTTCAGTTCACATTACTGCAGCTATGGCCAATGCTCGTCCCCTGGCATTTATCCAACTCTTTAACCCTCATAACTGTGGGACTTCCTTGTCTATCTACCAAAAAACAAACCTCGATGGGCAGATCCCTACATTAGAAACACACACACACATCCTTTTTAAATGTTGTGACAGCCTAGAATTTGTTGTCTTTTTGGCACACAAAGATGCAACTACTACTGCAAATGCAATTTGTAAAATATGGTTAAAGCTTTTTTGTTTGTTTCATCATCATACAAAACTTTCCCGCTTTGCAAAAATAAATCGCTTCTTGCAAAATGACTTGCAATCAATTTGAGAGCAATTTTTTGTGGTTAAAAAAGTAAAAAGTGATTGCTTAAAAAGTGATTGCTTTTTGCATCTGCAATTGCAAAAGTGTTGCAGTCAACACAAACCAAACAGCTGCAACTTCAACTGCATTTGCCTTACCGCAAATTTCGATAATAGTCATAAAGTTCCAATTTTTCGCAAGCCCCCCTCAATGTTTCTTGACTGAAGAATGTTGAAAATAACGATAACGCATAACGTAACGCTCTACCTCCTATTGAGGGTTAAAGAAACAAAAAACGCAAAAAAACATGACACATAATGTAGGTTATTTTGTTTATTAAATATTTACATATTTTACACAAACTATTCATAATGACTTTAATAATTAGAATCGTCAAAATTTTCAAACATAACATCACAATTAGGAGCAAAATATTTTCTTATTATTTAATTTAAAAAATAAAAATGATTTTGATAATAATTTTAAGAATTAGGGACAATATATCATAATACAAAAATATTTTAATAAAAATTCTTTAATTTATTACAAGCTATATAGGTTTACTAGGAAGTATCACAATCAAATACTCAAATATATAGTCATAAATTTCTAGCTCGCTCATAATTACATTTGTTTTATTAGTCATGTTCATAATTTCACAATCACATAATGATGTCACCAAAACAAGACATGAAGGCTTAACGAACAATTCAAAAGTAATTACTTAACTAATTCAAGTTTTAAGAAAGGATACACTCTCAAGTATTTGGAACTTGTATTGAAATAAAGTAAGTTATACTGAAACAACACATGTTATCTTGAAATAACATAGTCTATATTGAAATAACACATATTTTATTGTAATAACATAGAGTTATGATGTGTCTGAGTGTGTCTGAGTTATTTCATAAAGTTATGTAACATTTAAGGGTTGTTAGGATACATAACATAACGAGTTACGTAACGGGTTTTTCAACAATGAACCAATCAACAATATTATTACTGTAGATGAACTGCTACACTCATGTAACACTTCATGGAATAACCATCAATTGTCTTTTATTACGGGATCTACTGTGAAATTCTTGCAAGCTCTTGCAATTTAGGCCATTTATAGGATCATGGCTTATAAGAAGAAAGACAAGATGATATTGCCCACATTTGAGAAACTAGAAAAAACCTATGAGCTGGTTAACTACAGTATCTAACTTTCCATGGCAGCCTACTAGTGATAGTAACAAGGCAGTTCAAAAATATATGGTAAGTAACAAAGTGCACGAAAATAAATAGGCGGAAGGGTTGGAAATCTCAACTTAAACACTTAACAGAAAATAAAGTTAGCTAATGAATACACCCAGATCAGAAACATGTGTACCCATTTACGCCACCTAAACTCATCTAGCTCATATCTTTAACAGCATAATTACGCCACCTAAACATATGGTCGTTTTTGACAAATTCAACCCACTTAATTTTTTGTCGCACTAGACCCAATTACTCATTATGTTTCCTTCCCGGAAAACCTGATTTAAATCTAGCAGTTACTCAAAACCTAATATCTCATAAATATACTGCAAGCAATTTAATACAGTCAATGCATTTTGTTTCCAGAGGTGATTGCCTCAAGTGGTATTTCCCAAGTAATTGGTTTTCTTGATAATTGCATCGACTGCATTAGCTTCAGGTTGATAATTAATTCATGATATCGCTTACATATGTGGGATTTACCAGGTAATAATGCAAGATAAGCACTTAACATTCTGGGATTTATTAGTTAATAATGCAAAAATAAACCCAGAAATAATGAATCCAACTTGAATTGTAATTACTAGTTAGACAGATACATCCTTGTGAATAAGATATCCCCTTCATTCAGGCTCCGTCTGGCCTGTGGATCGTGGCTGATTGTCCAATTGATAAAGTTTCAGGTGGGGTTAAATTGTGTAATTATGACTTCAAACCAAGCCGGATTATTACCACTTAAACATGCTAATGGGTGATTTCAAACCTAGCAAGCCAGGGCCTAATGGCAAACTAAGTGATTATGATAGTAACTATGTTTTAGACATGTACAGAAGGAACTCAAGAACATGAGGCCCATCACCATCAGGAGACCCATGTAGTTGTTAAGAACCATTGAGGAACTAGCGACCCAGAACTTATAATAACGGAGACTTTCTAGTTTCTACGCTCTTGCACTAATTAATGCTTACAGATTCGAAGGCAACATAGCAAGCTCTGGTTGGTTGAGTTGGTATGCAATAACTTCCAGTATAATAGTTGGCTGAAGTCTACCAGATTTGAGCATCCCAAAAAAAATCACATTCTGATAGGAAACTTGCGATGTAAATTCTACTTAAGTTATGGTTAGTTTCATAGGAAACATTTTGCATGGTCTAGAACTGAGACAAAAAGAACAATTCTGTTTGATTTTCAGTTTTGCATCATGCTCTCATCAAACTTGTGTAAGTGAACTCCAAAGAGCTATAAGGGTAACCGAGCATATATGAAAAGCATGGATATATCCAAGAAGAGGGTCTTCTCAAAACTGAAGCAAATTTATGCATGTCCTTACAATTGTACCTTGCATAAATTCAAAAAGGTATGATCATCAAAATCATCAAGTAGTGAGGCAAGTGCAGAAATAGCATATTTTGATTGAGCACGTGTTCCTTCCAGGCAATTTTCCTCCAACAATGGATAAATATCACTACAAAATGAACAAAATAATAATAGCTTGTCAGACAAATAAATGAGTAATATAAAGGTTAAGCAAGTCAATGAGAAGGAAAAGGAAGTTTCTTTGTCTAACATTCAATATTTCACGATTACAGTCTTAAAAATGTTAAACAAAACATACGCCCACACATTGAAATCGTAACGAAAACAAACAAGAAAAAGGGGCCTACACTTCTGACCAGCAAAAGCAACATCTAGCATCTGAGCATGTCAGAGAACCTCCTGCTTGTGTTATGGACTAGTTTGAGTTCCCCTTTTACTTACCAGATTTCTGTATGTTGTTAAACACAAACTATACTTTTAAAACTCTTTCAATCTCTACCTTTTTACACTGACCATCAAAAAGCTCATGACATACAGCAGTTAGAGACATCTTTTTCTGCTTTTGTTTTTGTTTTTTTAATTACCCATAATTAATATTTACCTTGTAATTTGTGTATCCCAACAAAGCCAGTAGCCAAGTTCCCTAACTTGCCATGATGGCATGGCTATTTAGTACTTTCATTTCCTTTTCCCAAATAGACTTGAGGGGTCAACTTGAAATTTATATCCATACAAAAGCAGGAAAGAACATTATTGTGGAAGCGTGGGGACATTTAAAAAAAGGAGACATCACTCTCAGAATTGCGTAGATATGAAGAAACATATTCCATTTTCAACTAACTAATTTGTTTATAATGTAATTCTCAAGTAGCTCCTTAGTCTAAAATTTTGCTTCACGTGTCAAAAGGTGTAATATCATGGGAGTGTAACGTTCTTTTGCTCTTTTTTCTGACACGATACCTCAAGAATCAGTGGTCTTCTCTACAGGATCTTGAAACATTTACCACAATTGAAACTCTAGTGGCATAGTTTAACTAGAAGTGCTGCTCCTAGGTGCTATGTACTTAAATGTTATGATCAAAATGATTGGCTATATCAGCAGCCAGATACACTTTTCAAGCTTCTGGGTTTATAACAGTGACCTCCTTGCTCATATATGCACCTATCAGGGATTTATAATTGACTCATGTAGTACATGTTAACAGTGAATCATAAAAATTAGTAAAAGTTATGTCTAGGTTTCCTCAACAACAGATTGTGGTTCAAAACCAACACAATTTTCATAGGAAACGGCTTTGGATGGTAATGATGGTGCCAACGGCCTACTGCCTAATATTCGAATCGAAACCAAAATTAATTTTAATATAGAAGTTGTATGTGCAAAAGTAAAAGAATCATTGCAATGTACAATGTCATAATTCTTTATAGACAAACCCCAACACTCATTATTTACCTGAGCTTAATAGAAACAAAATGACCTGCTCTAGCTAGAATTTGAAGAAGTTTCTCAATTGGTAAGACGGACTCCTCCAGTAGCAATTTCAATAAATATTTTTCAGATCCCCTAAGCAAGGAAGGAAACATGTCCACAATAGTCTACACCAAAAAGTTTTAACATGAGAGAAGTCAGCATACAGGAGATTCCACCTTCCAGTAAAAAGGAAGAATATAAAATAACAAGACATTTTATATAAACAACTTCAAAGCCACATTTAAGTTGTAGTGGAGACTTATAAAAGGACAAAAGCTCTTTACTGTGGCACCCTTATCCGTTCTTCTCTTCCCACATTACTACCAGGTAAAAGTAATAAATTTATGGTTCAGTTATTCGGATAGGTCAGTTTGAAAAATCAAAACTAAAACTGCCAACAATTTTGAAATTCTTTCAATTTCAAGACCCAATAGAACCAAACTCCTGAGAAAACCAAATGTCTTTCTGTTTGACAAAACAATTTTCACCTCTAATATCCAATTTCGAAAAGGCAGTCTGAGCAGAAGCCCAGCATCTTAGGCTATATATTGATAACCTCTTCTAGAAACTAGTCAAGATCTTGACTAAGTTGAAAAAAAGTCAAATTATCTCCCATGAAATGAAATTCTCCAAACGAAATCTTTTCTTTCTGTCATCACCTTGATTCTTTGTTATTGAAGTACTTTATGTGTCTTTTCTCTGTTTCAAAACAGAAAGTTCAATGCATGGCCAAAAAGGTTGGATTTTCAGCAGTCTATGGGCCTAACAGTGTTTGGCAACTTCTCACAATCAGAACATGGCCTCATTTTGGACAAAATTCTGTTTGGATAAAACTGGGCCAAGTCTGGCCCAGTTTTTCTAAGGCAAATTGTGGCCTTTAAACTTGTTTTGTTTTGGACCACCTCCCCCTTCTCCAAAACAAAACTAGTTTTGTTTAAAACAGGGCCAGAGCTAGTCTTGGCCCAATTATAGGGTATTCGCCAAACACGCTTATAGAATTCACAGAAAACCTCTTTTGTCTAAGAACCTGGCAAAGAATTGAGTCTTTAATTCTGGGTTGATGATGGAAAGTAAATTACTGGAGTTTCTGTCTCCTTATAATCAACCTTATCTGACAGGACAAGTAGAAAATAGTGCTGGCGGTAATGAGGATGGTAATAGAAAGAAAACATTTATAGCACAATCAGATATTTACATGACAATCGACAGGAGAAGGCAAGTACTCACAAGGACAAGATCCGCAGAAGCCTCCGCATATTTATCACCATTTTCCCTGGATAGGCAATTTTCCAGTATATGGTGAACAAGTTCCCTGTTGAAGATTGAGTAAGAACATTTTGTGGCGAGTATTTTGAAAAAGTCATAACATTGATGATCCTTTCCTATCCTCTTCAGAAAAGAATCCTGAAAATTTGACAGGAAATACATAAACAAAAGTAACAGCAATAAATAAAAAAATAACAGACATTTACAGTGAAAGAAAAATAAAAAAAATCTCAGTACAAACATCGGGCTAAAATCATTAGGGTATTGGAAAAACTTGAATCCATAACTATGAACAACAAGCAATAAGCTCATTTATAGAATTTTGACAACTATATGATGTAAGAACACATGACAAGCACACAGAGTGACAATCGCTCCAGCTTAATACTATATACATGTTATATATGCATACGTGCTTGTTATGGCGGGGTAAATTATGAACAAAGGACTTGCCTCAGGACCTAGAACCCCGGTTGCCAGGCCAGGATACATCATCACTTGTCGTTTAAGTTCATGAAACCAGGAAGTGATTCTTAAAATTCTCCTACTATAGCAAAAGTCTAGTTGAAAAGGTGCAGTGACAAGATATACTATAATCTTATTGCAATACTATGATAATATAGTATAAGGAATTTATCTTAAAAGTTAAGCCTTCCGATATTTATCAAAAGGTAGAGACTCCATATAGATGAAACTTATATAATTATTGGGGAACAACTCGGTTCTGTCTTGTTGAAATTCTTCTTTTTATTTTCTTCTCTTTTTATCAAATTGCACATATTTTCTAATATCAGTCTTTTTATAGGCAATTACTTTTCATTTCTGTTGCTCTAGTAGCTCTAAGTATCATCTATTTTTTTGCTTTTTATTAGAGTCTCAAATTATAAACCCTCAACCTCACCACAACTTCAGAGTTTTGGTTTATTTGACGGAATTTTTAACATGGTATTAGATCAACATAGGCTCAAATCCTACCGGCCACTCATTTAAAGCAGATTTAGAAAACGAGGTACCGTTGCAGAAAGTGGACCTTCCACAACACCAAAACTTTGAAGTTTTGGTGAGGGAGAGGGTTATAACTTTATACTCTTAACATCAAACCTGGGTTTTGTGCACCGGTATCTCTTTTTCTTAAATCCATCTTAAATATGTGGTCAATGGGATTTGAGCCTGGGTTGCTCTGACACCATGTTAAAGATCCTATCAACTATAGAAAAATTACGAAGTTTTGGTGACATTGAGGCTTATAATTTTGTAGTCTTAACTCTTAACACTCTCTTAAGAACAATAGAAACTAAACTAGTTATAAATATTCCTAGTTTCTATTAGTCAAATAACTTGTTACTGTCTGACCAAGGAGAAGCTGTATTTCAGTAGAAATTAGCAGAACCATATCATAATTGTGTATGTACCATTGAAACATCAGCAGAGCCTTTCTAGAACAGGTATTTAGCATTATCTAGTACATCTTTGAGCTGTCCCTCCTCATAATGAATTCATTAATAGCATTGTTACTCCCATTGCTAAAATATATGTGAACTAGTGTCCTTGCTAGTAAGCTACAATCTCCAAGGCCATGACTTTCAACTTCTGGCCATACTCTCTTCCCTTAAACCGAATTGCAGAAATTCAAACAAAAACGAACCCAACAACTTTTAATATGATTATGTTTAATATTATCTGATCATTTATTTTAAAATTAAAAAAAAACAAATTAGAGCTACACAAGCTGTTGAGGTGTCAGTTTGTGGTGCTCCATGACCTAATCCATTTCTATAATTTTTTTGACTGCTCTTAAAAAAACTCCTATAAGTAGACTGATCTACATTTTGCTAGGATTTTAATTTAATAATTCTTGACCACTTTGCAGAGCATACTTTTGACAGCAATGTATAACCAACATTACAACTTTTCCATCTCTTTAAAAGCAAAAGTACATGGAGCATATTCAAGTCAATGGTTGGAACAACTTCAAATTGTTGAACAAACAATAACTATGCATTGCCCTTGCAGTTTTCTTAACTTGTTCTAATCCTATCTGCTATGATCCTAAAAACCCTCACTCCTCAGTGTCCTCAGAATCAGAATGGTTTATACAAATACGATCATGACCTCTGTTGCTCTCAAATCAATCCTAGAGTTGGACTCAATTAAGCAGCGAACTTACAAATTGACGAACGCCATAAGTTTTTCACTTTTTCTTAATGAAAAGCTATAAAAAAAACAAGAAGGGCTCAAAAGCTAAACATTGACTGTTACTTTCACATAAAATGAGGTTAAAGTAATGAGGATTGTACAAATAAATCAGATCACAGAAGTTCATTTAGAAATTTAACAGACTTTGGAAGTAATGGTAAACTTACTTGAGTGGCACAGGCAGTTAGCATAGGAGTGTGCACATCAATCAATTCCAGCAATGCCTTAAAAATATTTTTATCCTTCATTAGGTGCAGTTTTTTAAAACACTCTGCAGCTTTGGAGGAGTCAGGAAAGGCAGTTGACATCTTCACAAAGGATGCTAGAATTCTTTTGTGAACTTCTTCAGAATCATTCTCCTGGAAAATAAGTAACAAAAATCTGAAAGTTACAACAATAAATAAATAAATAACTCAGGAAGAAAAGTGTCTGATATTACTTCTTTGTTACAACATTGCACATTAGCTAAGTTTATTGAAGGACAAAACTTGGTGATATGTTTGCAGAGAAGTGTCCAAAACTTTGTAAGCAGCACTTGTCCGTCATCATGTGGATGTCAATACTCAAGTTGCAGAAAGATCACTCCATACTACTTCATACTAAATTTGTTCCTAAGGCATAACTAGTTTAGTTATACCCCACTTGTAAAAGTTTGTATTATGCACCAAAATTCAATGATCAACTCCATTCATCTTGATCTACATGCCTTAAAAGCTCCATAAATAAAAAATTGTATATTGATCATATACTACTCACGCATCAAGTGGTCACAACAATTTAACGGTTCTCTAACAATACAATAAATGAGACCCCTTGATGTATGGGTTAGAACATTCCAATGGATGATCCATTCTGTTCATCGTTATTTAATTATCTTAGAGCATCCATAAACCAGAAACTGTGATGTTTTGATGCTTCTAAAACATTTTTTTAATGTCTCTTTAGTTGTATTGTTGTAAAACCGTTAATTTTACAATCATTTGATGCATGAATACCTATAATCCAGTGTACCTAATCTTTTGTTTATAATACCATCCAAAATATATAGATTAAAACTAACAGAGTGGATCAAAAAGGTTGATTGCATAATACAATTTTTACAAGTGGGTATAAGCAAACTAGTTATACCCTAGGAACAAATAAGTCTTCCCCACACACACACACACACACACACACACACACACACACACACACAAATCCTTTTTAAATGTTGTGGCAGCCTAGAATTTGTTGTCTTTTTGGTACACAAAGATGCAACTACTACTGCAAATGCAATTTGTAAAAAATGGTTAAAGCTTTTTTGTTTGTTTCATCATCATACAAAACTTTCCCACTTTGCAAAAATAAATCGCTTCTTG
>JBAKGM010000200.1:4107105-4128263 GCA_037177215.1 Asparagus racemosus | reverse complement strand
TATATGTATATATATATATATATATATATATGAGAATGATGGGTATGCTTGGTACCAAGCACAAAATTGGTGCTTGGTAGTTATGTGGATACTTCTCATCCACTCATTTAAAGGTGTCTATTTAAAAATGGCTCTCACTTGATTGCCCACCCATTATATGAGTAGATGAGAAGCTATCACATCACTACCAAGAACGAAATTTAGTAGTTGGTACCAAGCGTTCCCATTACTCTCTATATTTGTGTGTGTGTGGAATATCGGTATACTTAGTACCAAGCACAACGCTGGATGGACGAATCTCAACCCCAAATGTCGGTGAGATTAGCTGTATGGAAAGTACAACCCATGAGACACCTTTTCTCTCATCTTTACAATCTTAGATGGGGGGTTGAGATGCATCCACCTCATTACCAAGCACCAAGTTCGTCATTGACACCAAGCATCTCTCTCTCTGTGGAATATCGGTGTACTTAGTACCAAGCACAATGTTGGATGGACGAATCTCAACCCCAGATGTGGGTGAGATTAGCCGTATGGAAAGTACAACCCATGTGACACCTTTTCTCCCATCTTTACAACCTTAGTCAATTTCCCTTTAGTTGCACGAGAACCACCAGAACTTGTCTTAGATGCTTTATTATAGTCACAAGCCAAAAGAAAAGGAAGGAACAATATCTAGACAAAGTATTTACTAAGATTTTTTAGTTACCTTTTCTTTTTCTCTAAGATCCAGATACACCTGCATGTCCTTCTGCAACCTGAAATAATGAGCTTTTTCGGTCAGACGTAACCAAACAAAAAAAAGTTATTGTGTTTTAAGGGGAAAAAAGACAACATACCTGTGCTTTTGAGATAGAATGGAGTTTAAAGCCCAAGTATGGGTATGCGTGAAAAAAGAGAAAGAAGCAACCCAATGTATAGCCCTTTCCCTCACAGAAAGTGAAGCTGGGAAGAGATGCTCAGCAAGCACAAGCTCCATATTATGGGGCCTGTAAAATTTCAATCACACCTTGGACAATGTGTCTACATGATAACATATAATCAAAGAGGATAACAGACCTAAACTCCTTGCAATCTTTGTCGAAGCAGAGAATTAAAATCCTAGAGGGAATTTGTTCATAGTGATCACTAATTAAGAGGAATCCCTTAGAATACTGGTCACAGTAAATGCGATAAAGCTCCAGCAGCTTTTGCAAGGTACACTTTCTGACAGAAACCTGCAAGGAAACGCGCATCTTACGAGGTGAAAACTAAAAGAGATAAAATAGGACTCAGTTACCATCCTCATCACACTATCCCAAGTCTCTAAAATTAACATATGGACCACAAAACTAAGCCAAGACCAATCCATAGTAATCTTAACCAAATTCTTACAGCAATCAGGCAACCCGACATCTATTTTTTACAATGTTATTCCAAATTCCTTGCTTAAAATCTATGGTGATAAAGTTCTTGCCGCTAATCACCAAGACAAATACGGCAAGTAGAAAAACCTGCCTTACAAATAATGCAGATTAGGCAAGTATGCTTGGGAAATAAACCTCCAAAATAGATAAGTTTACTAGAGAGAGCTGGCTGTATACCATTCCAAGCTCCAATATTATCGAAAAGAAATAATCCTAAGTATCACAAAAGCCAGTCATTCTTGACAAATACCTTCTTGTCACGAAGCCGTTCAATAGATTGAAGTACTAGTTCAGATGGAAAACATGACAGGTTAGATCTTGCCAGATCACAGACTGCTAGTACAGCATGCATCCTCACTTTATCATCAAAATCCAGCAGCCTCCCTCCAAGAGCAGCTGTCACCAGTTTTGAAACAGATGTCAGAGCAGTGTATCCTATCGTTCAAGAATATAAAATTAACAGTGAGGCATTGGATCTCACTTAGAATATCATGTATTTCATTCGCAGAGGGATTAGCCATATAACAGGCTTTGGCACATTCTATTGCAGCTAGCCTAATTTCGGGGGATTTGTCTGAGAATCTATTCAAAAATTCCACAAAGACTATCCGATATTCCTGACCAACACTGAGCTTAGATAGGGCAAGAAGCTTTCCTATAAGATGAACTGCCTCCAAGCGGATATCCACATGATCAGTCTGTTAATAATGCACCGTGTATCAGAAACCGAAGCAAGAAGTATACAGGAACAAATAATGAGAGAGGATCCCCAAAGGAGTTTAGTTAGTAAACTAGATGTTTCAAGCTCAACAGTTAAGAAGTGAATAACATACAAGCAATTCTTGAGTCAAGTTTGGAATGATGGCCTTAAGAATCTGGGGAGCACATTGAAAGATTTTCAAAGTTATCATGTGGTAAGATTTCTTCAGTACATTTCCAGAAGCATCCTTATCCAATATACATGATGTTAAAAATTCACAAATTGTTTGCTCCAAACTTCTAGCAGAGTTTTGAATGACAGAAACAGCAAGACGAAAGGAAGCTCCCTGCAAATATGCAATCAATATAATTAATTCCTCGAGTAGACCTCAGCACAAAATATGAAGAGCGCAATGTTCCCTTTTGAAAAGGTCGCAGTAGTTAATTTAGTTCCTATTTATTTTGTTCCAGAGAGGTCTAAGTCATCACAACTTTACAAGTATTATGAGAAGTTATTTAAACCAACATAGAATATTGCAGAACTAAAATTTATATCTTACAAGTACTGGTGCTTAATCTAATTTGGAAACACAAATTGAGATGCCCCAGCTAAATTAAGAACTTCTGTAAATTTCCAAAGATATCACTCTATATGGCATACCAACGAGAATAACTAAGTACCCCCCCCCCCCAACACACACACAGAATTTTCAACAAACAGTTGACGACTGGCCCACTTACAGCCTTAGATGGTGCTTACAGCCTTAGATGGTGCTTTGTGTATGTGTAGGTGGGTGGTTGGGTGGGAAATGGGGGATTTTTGGTCAAACTAGCTTTTAAGCTATCTTTTCCATATCTACCTGTTTGTTAACATCCCAAATACCTTCTTAATGTTAGCCAATTCAGTTGAAGGGAGGTATCAAATTCAGGAACAGTTTAAAGCATGGCATAATTTATGACATTTAAGGACAACTGTATTAGAAGAAATATATTGGATTATGAATTTTTTTTAGTTTTTGTAGGATTCTGAATTGTCTAATCAAGAATGCTGATCATCAAACAAGTTTAGATTAACAAAACGGAATACACACTAATTATAATGGAAGCAATAGTTTTACTAATTACACAGAAAAAGGAAAGGAAATGGAAGATTTCATCAAATACAGAAATCAGAGAAAGTCTTAACTCCTTACATATTAAAAGAAGTCATTGTGGTTCTGAAAGAATGCTATAGTGAAAGAACATTATAGTTGAGAGGGTGAGGCCTAATATTTCAGGTTCATGGTTTGTAGAGCAAATTATTGACATCTAAGCCATTTCCAGATACTGAATGCTATGCTGCATCAATCCAACTAGTTAAAACAAAAAAGGTTAAATGCAAATGTCAAAAAATGTTTTACATGGTCAATTGTATTCCTTGATACCTACCTTTTCATCCTTTAAAAGGTTCTGAAGGATCACATTTAAAAGCCGACAAGAAACTTTATCCTCAAGATCTTTATCCTCAAGAATAAGTGTCATAATGGACAGTATAGACTGAAACAAACTTTGCTGATGGCTATGCCTGAAAATCAGAGATTTTGTCACTGTTAGAAGGAAATATGTTGGGAGTAAAAGCAAACTACATGTTGCCAGTTAATAATAGAGATGCCAAATGTTGAATGCAGGAGTATATGAGTATCAAATTTCCAATTTCATCCTATATGTCAGCGCAATCCAATAAGAAATTAAATGAGGCTGTTTTCAAAAAACAAAAAACAAAAAAAAAAAAAGAAAGAAAGAAGAACTGAATGTTTGCTAGTTCGTCAAACGTGTGCACGTGTAGTAATTATACTAAATTACACAATCTGACATGCCAGTAACATTTAATAGCATTTAAACTTCAAACATCATGAAAATGACACTTATAAATAACAAACAAGTAGCAACCATTAAAGAAAAACATTCCAATACCGCATTTAAAATCAAAGGTGAAAATAAGGAGTTGGAGATTCAATGGAAAAAGATGGCCAAATTGATGAAATGTGCCCTTACTTCACAACATTGAAGAAGACTTCAAACATTTTCAGAACTAAATCCTCAGAACCAATGTACAATATTATTGTGCCACATCTGAGGGCAGCAACAGTCTCCAATATTTTTGACCTCCTTGTGAAAAATGGGCTGCTGATATCAGCCAGATCCTCAAATACACTGATAATAAGTCTAAAAACATCCTGCAAGTTAATGCATCAAGAGATCATGTCAGAGAAAGATACTTTTATATATGAATGATATCGCCAGCAAAAAATACTTTATCTGCAGTTATTTTAAGAGTTATTTAAGATAGAAACACAAAAGAATAGCATGTCACTAAAATAGATGCTATGTAATTCTTGAGTTAAGAATTGCAATAGCATGTTGAGAACTAGAGTGACTTTCTTCTCTCTCTTTTTATTTCTGTTATTTCCCTCTCTTTTTAAGTAAAATTGTGACAAACATTTCGGGCCATAATCAAGGAGTATTCAATATTAAAACATTTTCATATGCATATGCATGTATATATGTATAAGAAACGGAGAAGAAGAGTTGATGGCATGGAGTGGACATTACCTTAAATAGTTCATCACTAAAACCTGGCTCAGGTGCCAAGACACGGAGAGCTTCAGTGCAACATACAGCAACCAGTAATCTAACATCTTTATCTTTATGCTGGAGCAAGTTATTTTTAACCAGAGAATGCATTAACGGCTTAATCACGTCTTTTAGTGAGGAGGACTGGCCCAACTCAGATAAAGCAGTTTCTGCTTGCTGTTGGCAGCAAGAAGAGGAATATGTTAGCCAAAAATTAATACTGAAGTTACTTCAAAAATTAAAGACTCAGAAAGCCAAAATCAGAAACAAGTACATCAAATAACACTGAAATGCTTACTATATGTGAAATAACATAGAAACAACCTACGCCAATACTCAACAAATTGTTAACTAACAGGCTTCTAGCTATTCAAACATAATTATGAGTCATTTTCTAACCAAACAAAAAAATGTCAGTATGGAAGTGATTTATAGAGTACAATGCAAACAAGACTAAAAGTTACATGATGCACATGCATCGATTCCCAAGGAATATCATGGATATTTCAAGCTGAAAGCAAGATTACAAGGACAAATGGATGGTCCGGATGATATATCTAAAATAAAGTTTTAATATTAAGGCGACATTATCTATGAAACTATTAAATAAATGTGTAAGGTAACTGTCTAGTTAAACTAAAAACATGGTGAAAATACAAGAAAAGAGATATATCAACATTTCCTAATTTTTCCCTCCCATGATTTTAAGACTTAAATATGACAGCCTGTGAACTAGAAGAAATAAATTACACGATCTCTGAACAAAAACACTTGAATGCATCAACAAATGCTCAAGACTAAGATTTGGTGATAAAACACTACTCCTGTGATAATTGCGGGCCAAATCATCCAATCAACTTGACAAATTCAAACCTAGGCCCATAAATTTCCTCGGGACAAGTTTTGGCGCACTTTTTTCATAGAAAACCCATAACCCCCAAATTCTCCAAATCTCAATGAATCGTACGAAACCCAGAACTCTAAATGGAACCCTAATTAAGTATGAAAACAGTAATCACACAGGAGCACAATACGCTCACCAAACGAATTTATCCACATTTTGTTCATTAAAACCCTCATTTCAAGAAAATGGAAGTAAGAGCACAACGAACATTAGGGTTTTGGGAATCGATGCGCACCTTGAGTAATTTGACTAAACTGTCCTTGTTTAGGCGAGGTTGGGCGAGTCTCTTCCCAACCTCCGATATCACGACCTCCGGGGGACTCGCCATGGCGAAAGTGAGAGATTCTCGAAACCCTAGATTCGAGAATGGGTGAAAATTTTCCAGGGTTTTCGGGTTTTCTACGATGCAAAACCCTAGTGGGGGCTTCTTTCAGGTGAGGGGTGACTGTGGCAAGAATGTTTTGTTAACGTGACATTTTTTACAGAATTAGGGTCTTGATGCCACGTAGGCGTATCATTTGTTTCTTAAACGGTTCCATAGGAACAGTGGACGCCTTTTGGAGGTAATTATCCCTCGCTTTTGGCCGAGGAAAAAAAAGGCGTGGGCTGTCCATCGGATGGTCTACAGGCCGAGGCCCGTACGGTATATTTGGAAAGGCTTAATTGCAATTAAATACGCTATAGCTTCTCCTATTTTGATTTGTGCGCTTATATATCCTCTTTGATTTTGGTAGCACTTACCTACAACGGCGGATCCATAAAAATTTGCACTTAAAAATCAAAATATAATAATATTATAAAACTACAGTGGCCGATAGAAATGTAGAATGGAAGTTAGTGTTTGTGTGTTCTGGATTTGGTATGACATATATTAGATTCATGGCTAGAATTGAGAATTTCGAGTAATAGTTTTTTGCATTTTCAGTATTGTTTGGGGTTCTGGGTGTCTAATGTTGGCCCATTTAACCTGAAATTTAAATATGCTGCTAAGTACAAATGGATCAAATGCAAATGGTCAGTTCTTTAGTGGGCTACGATGCGAATTTCTTTAATTTAGGGAGGAGAACTTACAATTTTAGAAAGGGTGTAAGTGAAAATTCTCAAAGTCTCAGGGGTGCAACTAGCGCTACGTAGATCCGGCCATGCTTATTATATCCTAAAGTTCTTCACTTATATATCTTCACTTTTTTTTTTAGCAGCACTTCATATCATAAAATTTTTTAAATTTGCACTTAAATACCCTAAATTTTTTTAAGGAGGCACTTAAATATCCTTAAGTTTTTAAAACTTACTCTTAAATATCTTAAAGTTTGCATAACTGAGAGTACCCAAGCGCAAATTTAAAAACTTTAGGGTATTTAAGTGCACATTTTTAACTTTAGTGTGCATAAGTGCTACCAAAACAAGGGTAAATAAGTGCAGTTTTAAAAAACTTTAAGGCATATAGGGGCTGCCAAAAATAAGTTAGGGCACATAAGTGCAAAGTAGGGGAAACTACAGGGTATTTAAGTGCAATTACTCCTTTGGAAAAATCATTTATTAAAGTGGAGTGACTGGTACTCCTACACCTAATTCTCGCGAAATGCATAAGAACGCTAGAAATATGCAGGATATATAAGTTCAAGAATTGACATTTTTTAAAAATCGCTATACTTTTAGATGAAATGTACAATTCAAATCTTAAGTTTTTTAATGGATGAACTAAACTTTCTAGCCTAGCCAAAACTTGACACAAATGCATAAGAGAAACAAAAAAGGGAGCTACTTAGAGGCAAAATTACAAAAGTCTATTAAATATCTAAATTTTAAGAAAATGGTCTCTGAACTAGATCCAAATCCATATATGGTCTTTTCGACACGAGAAAAGCTCGAAGTTGTTTAGCACCAGTCAGCTGAAAAAACTCTTGAGTTAATAAAAAGGATAACGAAGTCTGAAATGAACATTGTAAACTCCTTTTGTAATTTCAGAAATCAGAAATATACAATTCTTTGCAGGTAACATCAGCTTGTTACTTGTCAAAACATGACATGAATCAACACCTAAGAGCTCCCTTGGATTAAAAAATGGAAACTTTCTTCAGACCTGACAAACTTGCCATTAAACAAGGCTACGGATTATGTACAAGAAGGAGATACTGATAATAAACACTCATAATTAATCCTATTCAACCCAATTAATGTCCAAATCCTTCAGTTTCATGAGCCACTTCTGCGTATCCTGAGAAACATAAGGCTTATTCGACATCTTTTCCTGAGAATTATGCTCATCAGAAACCTGCACATCTCGTTGTTTCTCTCTCTCTGGGGCAGGCTTTCTTCTGGGATGTCTTAGCTCTAGGGACAGAAGACGAGAAACTTCTTGTAGACCACCCCATTTTTCTAGTGCTCTGGCAATATCATACCTCCCTATCGATCAACCATACAAAACAAGGAACAGATGTTAGATATGCATCAAATTCAAATGCTGATAAACTTCTCGATATTGAAATACCACTGCATATTACAATATGGCACTAGCAGAGAATCTGTCCTGTCTTCGGGAAGCATTTAATAATGTGTGAGCAAGGAGCATCTTTTGTAAAAGAGAGCGTTGGCATTTCATGTGTGAGTATATTCCACGCTGGAAAGATTACATTTTAAAAAAAGGGGATATAAATTAAAAGGATGGAGAGACAATGCTTAATAGCTTAATTTTTTAGGTTGGTTTGGTTTCCAACCTATATTAAAGGTTCATTTAACTCCCAGAAGGGTTCCATAGAAAGTAGAGACAATATCTAACAGCTTAAGCAGCATTTAATCAATAGAGTATAAGGTGAAGAGAAACGAAAAAAATCTCCACAAATCTAGAGCAAGTTAATTCCTTAATCTTGCCAAAAGAAATACCAAATTTCTGTAATAAATCACAAATAAAAGGGAAAAATGAGGTAGTCTCTTCACCTGCACGCTCGAAAGATTTTCTACTGGGCATGTACGCAGGATCCATTCCCCAGCTTCTCTGGAACCTACTTATCTGCGTGGCGAAAGAGCAAATTAAGAACAATTTGAATCTGCAATCTTAGGGACAGCAACCACCAAATTCTGTATATACAAAGAACCAAGAAAAAACAAAGTAACATCCTTTGTATTCCAGATGGTAGAGCAAGTAGTCCTTTCATGCACAAAGAAGCTGGAGGGGAAGTGCAGCCATATATTTTTCAAGTTACCTCTTCTTGCAAGTTCTCAAGATTATCCCAGTATCCTCTTGGCTTTCGATGTTTGTAAGCAAGTGATAGATTCATCGAGATGGCTACCTTTCTAAATCCACCCATGCGAGTAATTGCCTTTTCGATATCCACTCTACCATGCAAGCGAAGTTGCTTTCTCATGGGCATAAACCCTTCTTGACCGTACTCTGAGATAAATGCTTGGAGTTCAGCTTTCAGAACCTCAAAATCTCTTTGCAAGCCGGGAACTTTTGGTCTGTGCTTTGACGTAGTTGAAGGTGGAGAACTGGAAACCTCTTCTACTGGCCTGATAACTGATATGTGAGGATTGTTATCGGTCAAAGGAATTGGCTCGTCTGGGATAATTAATGAATCTCTCATGGAAGCTTCTCTTTTTTCAACAAAATCGCGTATAGCACACAAGTTTGATGGTAGATCTTCGTAGATGACCTGAAATATAGGCAACTGGCAATTTGTGGAATCCCAAAAAAGTGAGGGGCAGAAAGCATGATTAATTTAAAAAGACAAGAATTTAAAAAAATTATATTGGTGCAAAGCTCACGTCAATAGATATAACGTTCAGTAAGAAACTAGAAGTTAAAATCAGCTTAAATTATACCGAGGAGGAGAAGCCAAAGATACACGGCCAGTTATATGAGTAATATGGTTAATAACATAAATGCTAAGTGCATTTCCAGTAGTTAAACCTATAACACGTAAGTGGTCAAGCCATGCATGAACTGAAAAGACAGTCGACATAGTAACCAAGATAAAGTGACTAAATTTCAATGGAAAATTTAAAAAATGCACCACAGAGTTCACAGCCATCAACAATACTTGAAATTTTAGAAGTTCAAACGGCTAATATGGGGATACCTCTTCAACAATAGACTCTGATAGGAAGGTATCTTTGTGCATTTTAGTCTCCACTATATACTTCAATAGTGTGTGGTGATTTCCAAGTTGTTCTAGAAGCCATTTTCCTTGAAAAGAGTCAAAGTCTCCTTCAACTTGTTCAAAGCGAATCTCCTCTTCAAAATTTTCATACAAATCCAAGACAACACGAGCATGAAGCACCATATACAGTAGACCTTTGCAACCCTCCTGCCAAGAAACATCCAGTGAATTCCTTTCCTAGACCTGAAAAACTAATTATTGTAGATTTTGTTGATAGTATCCACATGCTGAATACTATTAGTGGGAGCCTATTTATTCATATAACTATTATACATTAAAAATACAGAAAAATGAAGAAAACACTGTTGAATCAAACTGTTACTTGGACTTATCAGCTCACAAACGAAAAGTGGTTTTTTTTGCAGCCTGCACTTTTCTAAGACAGCATCATATATGAGTGTCCAGGTGGACAAAATAAATTTAGAAATCTAGAGAAAACTTATTGTCTTTGAAAGGAAGAGTAAGACCAGTTGTACATAGTGATCTTCTATTGGCAATGGACAAGGTTATAGCCTTATAGGACACTATACGTACTACATAGTACGCACATGCATAAAACTTTCTATGTAACTGACCTAACGCTGAATGAAATATGAAACTTGTATCTCCAAGGAAACATGATAAGTAAGATTTAAGGAAGATAAATTTGGCAACAATCATGATGAGGACCTTGCAGTGATTACTGTGACTAAATGATCCTAAAGAGAAAGTCTAGGGGCAGTCGCTCAAAGCGACTGCCCCGTCTCACTCGCCCTCTAATAGGCTACATCAGCACAATATTCAATTAGTTAAAGGTAATTCATGTCTCCATTTTAGTAACTATAATCATTATTAATTTATTTTCTTTGCTAAATTTAAGTGAGAGGAAAGATAAAATCAAGGGTTAATTTCAGAAAACCCTCTTGAACTTTCAGCGTGCTGCACTGAATCCCCTTCATCTTTTTTAGATCACTAAACCCCTCTGAATTTTAGGCATTATTGCACATAACCCTCCTAAATTTTTTTCCTCTAAAATTTACCTAAAGTTTTCTTATTTAATCCCCAAAGTTAGAGCCATCATCTCTAGCATGTCATATGAAAAAAACGAGACCAAAAAAAGATAAAAATAACCTCTCGGTCTAAAAGAAATTATCCTTCATTTTAATAAAAGGGCATTTCTTTTTGGACACTGAAGAATTTTCATTTTTTGTGGGAGAAAAAGGAAATAGTATTAGAGCTAGTGGTGCTAATTTGGAGATTAAATAAAAACATTTAGATGAGATTTAGTGGAATAAAAAGTTAGGGGGTTATGTGCAATAACCTCCAAAGTTTAGGGGGATATAGTGAAATAAAAAAATTAGAAGGGGTTTAGTGCAACACCCACAAAGTTAAGGTGGATTTAGTAGAATGAAAATTTTGAGGAGTTTAGCGCGATAACCTCAAAGTTCAAGGGTAGTTCATGAAATTAACCGTAAAATCAAATAGATTGCAATTTTCACATTCTTTAACAACAACAACAACAACAAAGCCTCTATCCCAAGTAGATTGCAATTTTCACATCCTTTAAGCATATCCTTTTTAAATTTCAAATCAAATAGATTGCAATTTTCACATTCTTTAAGCATACCCTTTTTTAATTTCAAACCTACTTTAAAAGTTCTATTATGCTACATAATTTGTATAAAGTGATTATTATCTAATAAAAATTGATCCACTTATCTATTTTCAGGGATTAATTGAACAAAAATTTAAAATTTGCAAATATTAAATCCCCAAAACACTTAGCTCATGTAAATTTGCAAATTTACAAATTCCAATGTAAAACTATCAACATCTCCTACTGGTATCAATTCTGGTGGAAAAGTGCGGGTATGTGGCGAGTGAATACGGGCATAACGATGAGTGATAATAATCTAATAAAAAAATTTAGAGGGTTATGTGCAATAACCCCTAAAGTTCAAGGGAGTTTAATGAACCAGAAAAGTTCAAGGGAGTTTAGTACAACACGCTGAAAGTTCAGAGTGTTTTCTGAAATTAGCCCTTCATTATATCTTTCCTCTCACTTAAGTTTAGCAAAGAGAATAAATTAAAACAATAATTATAGTTACTAAAATAGAGGCATAAATTACCTTAACAGATTGAACATTGCGCTGACATGGCCCTATTAGAAGGCGAGTAAGGTGGGGCAGTCGCTTTGAGCAACTGCCCCTAGACTTTCCCAATCCTAAAAGAGGGCACCAAATAAGGTAATTTATTTCCCTAAGAAAAAATATACTTAGTTGAGACTGATTTCTGCTGCCAAAGAAGAAAGTGAGCGCATCATGTGAAAATCGTTAGTTGCATCATAGTTTCACCCTTAGTTTTTTTTTCAAATTTTACCTTTTTTTTTTTTACAAATTTTACCTGAAGAATGCGAACCTTGTTATTATCCCGCAATAGAATCTTACTGATTACTAGATTTGGAACAATCCTGCAAAAAAAAAGGTCATAAGAACTTTTAATAAGTCTACAGTTGTAGGGGAAAACATGATCAGGAATCCAAGACTTGCCCTGTTGTCCATATGATATGAGTACAAAATACCTATCTACTATAATATGTACATTCTCCACGGAGAAAGAACTGGACTTTGTTGCTAATCATTGACAGCATAGTTACTATATGAATGAAAATTTCAGTTATGATAATTCCGTGAGAGGAAAAAAAAGAAAAATTCAGCTGTCATATATTGGAAGAAAATTTTTTACTTGGTCTACACTGTAAAAGCAATCTCTATCTTCCAACTAAACAAATAAACGAAAAGATGAAAGAGAAACAAATCATGTAAGCAATGATTGCAAGTTATAAAAAAAGAAAAGAGAAAATTAAAACAATTCATAAAACTGTTGTAGCAAAGAGGAAGATAAAAGTACATACTCTGGCAATTCTTCATAGGAAGTCAATACGCTCCACACTTCCTGCACAGGAGCTTTAACAGTGATGCTAGCAATTACACATCGGTGAGTCCCTCCGTTTTCCTTCATCCAAAGCATTTTATCACAGAACCAAAGACATGAAGTGTCTTTCTCACTTAAGTAGAATGCTAGTGATTACAAGTCTAAGATAAAAGAATTACCAATAGGCCATCAAATCTACGAAGATGAACTTCATCTACCATGCATGGCCTATCAAGGCTACAGACCTTTCCAAATACACCCCAATTGCTGTTGTACTCAATATTAGATGAGATGGGAACAGTACTAACACCAAGGCCAGCAAACTTTTCATTGAAATTAGTGGAGGACTGGATATCAGATGTAGACGCAACATTGGACAAGATGGTCCCTGCGCCATTACCAGCCACAGGTATCTTTTCACTTTCTCTTAAACTACTTTCAGCTCTACAAGCCAAGGCTCGCAGGTTCACAGGAAGATCAGAGGTAATAATTCTTTCAATAAAAATGGCTGGAAAATTAAATCTTGGTATCACACTGACGTCATATGACAAATATGATGTTGAAGACCTGTGAGAAAATAATTACCAAAAGAATATTTTTTAACCACATGTTTGACATGCCTTAACAATTTATCCAAAAAAGAAAGTTCCCTATGACATATGTAATGAAATTATAGCTGAAACATTCTGATCGCATCCAATTATGTCAAAAAGATTTATGATCTTTTCTTAAGACTTTCTTAAGATAAATCATTAAATGCAAGGTAAATTGATCCACAGTTCTGTACTATACTCCTTACATACTACAGCTCCAAATACATTGCCCATCCATCATTCGACTTTCCCAAGTGTAACATCAAGTAAAGATGATACTTTTTGACATTAAAAAACTCAACATGCCCCAAATATATCCAGGAAACAGCAGAGTTCAAAGAATTTCAACAACTCTCTATGATACAAAATCAATTATCTACTTTTGTCTTTACTCTTAAAATCTTCAATATAAAACATTAGATTCTCAGGGTTTCTTCCTCAATGACAAACCAAAGAAAGCAAGCACATGCTTTGAGCTACCTGCAAGGTAACTTAAGACACTACAGCCCTATAGGTAAGAGGAATTAAATTGTAATTACAGTGTAAAAGACTATAGTTTGAGGCTCAAGCTAAGGATCAAGTATGGTCCATCAAATGTTGGGAAGTTGTTAACAGAAACTTGATGATAACTGACTGTCAATTGGAGGTAACACTTGGTGAAGGCAGAATTAGGAAAAAAGGACTTGCTATCAAAATGAAATTAAGAGGAGAAATGGAAGGGAAGGAAAAGCTATGGGCACTTCAATGATTTCCTCAATATTCGGAAAGTTTCAAAAAAATATAGCAGAAGGAACTGTTTAGTATCAGAACTTTTTACAGAATGTACTCCAAATGAATATCGGAAAAGTGAAAAGTATTGTTTCATACCTCAAAAATAATGGTACCCTAGGGCAAATAAGGGCTCTAAATGACTTCTCGTGGATGATGAGAACAAATTTTTAAAAGATAAAAAAGGGCTTGATATGACTTTGGTTTTCTTTCGAGATCTTGGGAAAACAAAAGTTAATGTACTTGTCAAGAAACCAAATTGGTCAAATTATATCCATCTCTAGTAAAAGTAATCAAATGTAAGGGTGCTTCGCTGTCATTTTGTAAGAGGTAACTTATTACACTATAATACGATGGAACTCCTGATGCTTAGAATGATAACCAAAACAAAGTTATTAACTACATTGCACGAGAGATTCTTAATAAGATTCTAATAGTATTTGGGTCCTACCTTGGACCAGCTTTGACTGACCATCTCCCTTCAAATTTCTTAAAATCCCCATCAACCATTGAAAATTGAAGCTCGCGCCCATCAGCCTAAAATGCATTCATTCACAGCTGTTACTGTTAATTGAAAGCTATTTTCAGGTACTAGTTATTTATGATGAAATCTCCTGTGAACAAAGGTCAAATTTTGACATAATTGTAAAATTTTATGCATAAACTCTCAAACAATCAGCATGTCACCAAATCTTACTTATTGAGAAATACTAAAATCTGGCTAACAGAAAGAATAATTGAGCTCAGCTATAGGAATAGTTATAACAAAACATATTATTAATATGCAGAAAATTTCCAGGAAACGAGGCTAACTTCAATCAGATACATGCTTCAGCAGAAGATAAAGCACGTAGCTTTAGTGTTTCAAAACTCAATTTATAAATAATCTATTTTCTTGACACGTTGGTGTTCACCTTCATTTTCCTTATTTTTTTCCGGGAGAGTAGGCACAAAAACCTGACTTTCTTGACACACTTATATTTTCTCAACACTGTAGAGGAGGTTCCTCTCAAAAGAAATCCATAGGAGGTTAAACCATATGTTTTTCTGAGGTTCAATTCTGAAAAACTGTTTTTCAGATTTGGATTTTTTTTAATTTAATTTCAGATGCTCCGTAAGAGAACCTGTTGTTTATTTATGCTGAAAGCTACAAAACCAGTGTTGTTGACTCTCTTCATTGTTGTTTTTACAGATCAAAGTTCCCTAAGCATGAAGAGAAAAAACAATCTCACCTAAAGCTCTGAATGGAACAATAATAGATAAATCTTCCATTAATCCAACTCTGTCATTTACCACTAAGCATGATATAAACTATTGATTCTTGTTGTCATTTTTGAAGTATGATAAGAAAAATGTATGCATTGTTGTTAATATAAACACCACTAGTCTCCTCAAGCATGTAACAGAACATTTTCTCCTTCAGATTTATGTTCTTTTTCCATAGATGGAACTACATGACGAAACCCAGACTATTGTTTATAAATAGCTCAACTTTAGACTGTCAAGCAGCAATCTTTAACATTTTGGTTAAGTTTTCTATTTAAAAAAAACATCAGAAACACCTTCAAGTTAGGGTTTTGCAACCACTTACTAAATCTGGAAACTCCTGAAGATCCAAGACAACTCGAGCCTCAATATGCCAATACAACGCCCGCTGCAATCCTCTCTGCTCTAGCCAAATCCTCCCTTGGTAAGGACAAGGAATTCTCCCACTGCACCCAAATCAGAAATTATCAAACAACAGGGACTTAAACGGAAAAAGATTACAAAAAATTTTACCTGTAAACGAGATTAGGGATGAAATCAGCGAGCCTCTCATAATCAGTGAGCACTCTCCACACCTCATCAACAACCGCACCCACCAAGATCCGAGCTTTAATCCTCCGTTCCCGCCATGAAACCACATCCACCTCGCAATGCACGTGCCTCGCCCCCTCTTCGTCTTCTTCCTCGTGCCTCCTCTTTGCTTGCGATTTGTAGCAGCAATTGATGCGGTTTGGGGATTTTCGAGGGAACGAAACCCTGGATTTTGAAAGGGTTAACGAAGGAGAGGATGAAGATCGTTGATTTTTGCGAGTGGGGAGGAAAGGAGAGGGGGGATTCACAGAGGTGCAGGCTCTCATTGAGAAAGTGAGTTGAGTTCAGCTTCTTCTTCTTTTTTAATATAGTATTTTTTTTGTTTGTTTTTAGGTTTTTTTTTGGTTGGCTTTAATTTGAGTGGCTGCTGTTGAAGAGAGAGGCGGGAAGGAGTACAGGGACACGTGGCTGATCTTTGTGGTTTGCGAAATTTGGGCCGGTGTGATGTCTTAACGAGTGCTTGCATTTGGGCTGTAAATGGGCAAAATTGCGTTGAAAATAGTATAACGATAGGGAATTCGGTATAGCATCGTGGTTTTGTGTTGCATCCAAAACCGCTGTCGACGGTTTCTTGGGTTGGGACGAGAACTAGTATTAAATTATAAAGTATTCGTCAATTATGACCGGATAAAAAATAAAATTGAGATAAAGGTAAAATTTATCCCACTTTTATTATATTTGTTTAGAAATAGGCTCTCTAATTATCTCAAGTTTTAAATTAGAACCGGTTGGTAAAAAGTTAGAACTCTCTAAAAAAAATTTAACATAATATTTGTTGATGCTTGAATCACACAGTCACTAACCTCCGTGAGATTAGAGTTTAGGAGAGTGGGGTCCGCTTCCTTTCCTAAATGCCTAGTGATTGATTGCGTCGGGAGGCTCTCCTGCTCCGGGGAAGTACCTGTGGAAAAGAGGTGGAGTTGGGATCTCCGGTGGTCCCTCCGACGATAAAGTTAGTATGAGAGGAGAGTCCAGTGAGATTACAATGTATGTAGTGAATATCAGGGCTAAGGCTTACTTAGCTTGTTCTTTGGACAGCTTACTATTTGTATGTAGGTCGGAGGGTACTTTGGTCATTCTGGCTGGTGCTACAGTGAAGTGTGAGTCAGTTTTATACTTTCGTATGCTGACTCAGTGATGGGACCAGAGCTGACAGTGGAGGCTGAGCCGGACAACCTTGACAGGTGTCGAGTGAAAATTGGTGCATGAGTTAGTACTATTCTCTCAGCATTAATGGGGAAGGGATTAGTTATGCACGCAACCAGAGAGCTCCGAGGTACCTTAGTTATCATGTGAGTCAGGAGATCAAGGCACTGGAGATTCAATTAATGCAACGACGACGTGCTATCAGGTCCAAACTCCGTATAACCGTTGCCTAGGGGGGCTTGTGTCGGCCGAGTGGAGAATGTTGTGTCCTCGAAGAGGCCGGCTAACACTGCCCTTCGCGTCATCCACAAGGGTAGTCAACTTGGGGGACGACTGGTTTCGTCCTCCGAGTCGACTTGCAAGGATAGGTCGGCCGAAGGGTCATGGAGGACGGCAAGTACCGCCATTCGCGTCGTCCCCAAGGATAGTCGACTTGGGGGACGCCTGGTTTCATCTTCCGAGTCGACTATGGAGGGCAGCAAGTACCGCCATTCGCGTCGTCCCCAATGATAGTCGACTTGGGGGACGACTGGTTTCATCTTCTGAGTCGACTATGGAGGACAGCAAGTACCGCCATTCGCGTCGTCCCTAAGGATAGTCGACTTGGGGGACGACTGATTTCATCTTCCGAGTCGACTCATAAGGGTATTCGCCTCAGAGTGGCCTAAGCTCGATTTCTTACATTAAACGTTGGTATTTTCCTTAGAACCCGAAGGGTAATTAGTGAAAAATGTCCAGGACCATAACAATATTTCATTTCTCCATACTCATCAAACCACACTATAAGATCAGATCGCATCCCTTCTTGCTTTAATATTTAATGCTATTTTCTTTTCTATATTAGAATTGTATAATTAATATAAATTAAGAAATCACAAATTTCATACTTTGTTAAAAATCATACTCCCCTTAAAAGTACGAGTTCGGGAAAATCTTTTGGCTGACAAAAATATCCTTGGAATTCAAATACTAATCAATTAAGTAAGAGTAAGTTGATAAATTGATAAATTCTTATTGGATATACATAGTATGAAGATAAGGATATAGTTTGAATTGAAATGTAAACTTAAATGAAATTATTAAATGACAAATTTACAAATGTATACAAGATGAATGGCGTATATGCAAAAACTAAACAAATTAACGAGACAAATAATGTCCGCCCAAAGGTCGAACCCAGGAACAGCACAGACATACAAATGTACATAATGTGGACGGAGTATCTGCAAAATCCACCAAGCAAGTTGAAGAGGCAAAATCATTCTCAAAATTATAAAAAATAAAAATTAAAACAAACATCTGCAATCTGAGGCCACGACATGCTGATCTCTCATCGACTAAAAGTCAAGTAGTTCACGGTATTGCATAAATAGTTTCAAAGTTTAATTATACTATTATTATTTAAATAGAACTCTATTTACAATTGTTATCCCCTCACATGTAACATCACATCATACTCTCTTTAAAAGCACGAGCTCGGGAAAAACTTTCTATAATCAATACTACCCTTCACTATTTTGAATATTTTGTTTAAATCTTAATTTATCCTAATTCTAATTATATCTTATACTATTCCCGCGTGAACTACCTATAGCTCAACAATTTTAAAAAATAAGATTAATAATACATGACAAACACTATTTTGAATATTTCATTTAAATCTTAATTTATCCTAATGTGAATTACCTATAGCTCAATAATTTTTTAAAAAAAATAAAGTTAAGAAATCATACATAGCTAACATATTATAATACATGAAATATTTCAACAAAAAAAAAAGTTTCAAAACATGCACAAAATACCCTCAAAAGTTTAAAATTACACAAAACATTGTGACTTTTCAAAACATAAAACAACAAACATGGATCTTGAAATTAACAATTGCCCCCGAAGAATTTTAAATTTGTAATTAACACTCTTAACATTTCAAAAATTATAGGAACAACTTCAAAAGTTTAAATTACAAAAAAGTACCTTAAAATTTTAAAATTTCAAAACTTGTAAACAACATAGATAAAGTCAAGGGATTACCATCAAGCACTTGAAAGTTTAAAATTTGTAAAAAAACCTCGAAGTTATAAAAAATTATAAAAACTCCCTCAAAAGTTGAAAATCGCAAAGAACCCTAAAATTTCAAAACTTATAACCAACACAAGCCAAATCTGGAAATTATCTGTAGACCGCGGAAAATTTGAATTTTGTGAAAAACAACCCAAAGTTTTAATAATGGTAAAAAATACCCTCAAAATTTTAGAGTTGTAAGAAATATCCTAATATTTGAAAATCTACTACTAACGCACGAAACATAGAAATTACAAGCACCAAACTTAAAAACTGAAATTTTAAAATACATTACCAAAGTTTCAAAATTTCAAAAATTGCAAAACACACCCTCAAATTTCAAAATCAAAAAAAGGCTAAAATTTCTAAACTTGGCAAAGAAAAGAATAATTATTTGACATTCTTCATTAAGATATATAAATTTAATTTCCAATTTAAAATTTACATCCCTTTTTAGCATCTAAAAATAGTCTAAGTTGTTTCTTGTTAAATTATAGCAATAACAATAGATTAAAAATATCCAGTTATGAAACAAAAATTTGAAAAATCTATGATAGATTAAAAAATAATGTCATTGCATAAATTAAAGGAACTGCATATAATTTTACTAATAACATTAATTGATAGAAGACTAAATTACATAAAACTGATAAAATACTATAATATAATAGCTTAGAATTAATTGATAATAATGTATAAATATTGATCTCTGATGTTAATAATATTTATAAGGTAAAAAAAAATAAAAGAAGTTATGTATGGAGAAACTATCATAAAGTTCAATCCTTTAAAAGAATCAAGCTGTTTTTATTTCAAATGGAGAAGTGAAGAAAATAAACCTAAAATTCAAAAACGTTCATGAATCACTTAAATTGACATCAACAAAAGGTATATCTATTAAAGAAGCACCAACTGATTTCCCTTTGAAGAACATATTGAATGACTTTGTCCCAATCAAAGAAGCATCCTCTATGAAAAATACAAGAAAAATTAGTAAGTATTTAAAATTTTCATGCTTTATTCTTCAAATACTAAAGGAATCATAAACTTAATATAAAATTACATTCAAATACTCTTTTAATAGAAACTAAAGTGAAGTCATTGGTTAACAATGTTGCAAGATAAAACAAGCCAGATAAGAGGAGGGAAATCACTATAATGGACAAAAAGTAAACACGTGATACTAATTTACAATAGCGCAAGTCAAAAAACTACAATTTTCTTTTTCCTATACAGTGGCATGACTCTACATGTAACTTTATTTGGGGATATGACTACCAACAAAGGGTCAATTCTTGAAGACATGATCAAAGATAAGCATGTAATAGCACTATCAGATTTTAAACCTTTTTAAGAAATACTTTTTTTATCGTAATATGAAAAAAATCGAAAGACCCCTTAACTATTTAAGTTATTAATTGAACGAATCACACTTTCATCACTAAACTATTCCCGCCACATATCTCCATTATTATGTATGAATGGATCTTTCAATCCGAACTGAGGACGGATTTTTAGAGTTAGCTCACCCTCGCGACCCTTTGTCCCGCCCATTGTAGCACGTGTATCCCCCAGAGCATAAGGGGCATGATGACTTGACGTCATCTTCACCTTCCTCCGGCTTAACCAAGCAAACATTCATATAACAGAACAAGCTGCAAGACAAAAGCACCTCCATCAAGGCTCTTTACAAATACAACACAAATTCAAATTACTAATATATACATTCATCAGAACATTCAAAAGAGGTATGATCTTACAAGACCTATCCTAAAATTCACACAATTAAACCTAAAAATAGTTTACCATGTACAAACACACTATTGTACCTATAATGCAAAGATAACTACCATTTTCAATAATGTTGAGCTACTTGCAAAGGCTGTAACAAGAAGGTGGATAGAAATATTAATAAGTGTGTCCAAACGATAAATGTCATATAATCGCCGATGATATAGTACCAAGGTTACATAATATCTCTTCTTCATTCTCATGGAAAATGACACGGATAGAACAAAGATAACATTATTTGACACAG
>JBAKGM010000200.1:4072356-4087726 GCA_037177215.1 Asparagus racemosus | reverse complement strand
CAAAAAAACTACTTTTACATCCTAGAATTTGTAATCCTACCTATATCCCAAAAAAAAACTTGAAACAAACACCCCCTAACAGGATATCACAGCTAAGTTTTGTTAAACTTTAGAGTATTTTTCGGGGGAGGGGAAAAGAGAGGGTATCAAAGTTAAAAATGGATAAACTTCCAGGTACTTAGCTGGGAATAAACCGTTTAAAGCGTACCTTGGCGTCTCCACTCTCCGCTTGCTGAGACCACCAGCGATCAAATTTAAGCAAAAAATAAAAAATAAAAAAAAATTGCCGGAGCCCTAGATCCTCGAAAGAGATCGACAATGGCGTCAAAGCAAATGGAGGAGATCCAGAAGAAGCTCTCGGTTCTCAATTACCCCCGATCCAACGCCCCCGCCCAGTCTCTCCTCTTCGCCGGCGCCGAGCGCTACGCCCTCCTCGAATGGCTCTTCTTCAGGTCCCCAATCTCGATCTCCCCAATTCATTTTCTCCAAAAACCTAATTTCTAGCTTCAAGATGATAATTTCATCTCATCCCTCTCAAAACCCTAGAGCTGTTCTTCTCCTTTTTTGACAGGCTTTTAGGGGACAGATCGCCGTTCACGCAGCAGAATTGGCAAGGGGATAACATGGATCGCGATGAGGAGACGGCTCGAATCCAACGTAATCTTCCTCGTTTTTTTTTTAAATTATCGTTTCTGATTGTATAAGTAAATTAACCGGATACGAAACCTTTTGGGGAAAAAGAACTAATTTTGTTCTTAATTAGCGATGATTATGTTGCTGTTATGTATACTGCTGGTTGATAAATTGTACATGCTTTAGAGTATAGAATGAGGTGAGAGTGGTTGACATATAATTTTATTTTGCGCATGGGTAATCGTGCCAATTCAATGGGGCTTTCTAGTTCTTGAGCTTTAAGATAAAGAAAGTAATAAGCATGCTAGAAGTAAACCTAATTGATCTAGCGCGATGTAAGTAGATGACAATTTTCCTAGTCCAATCTTCGTTTTTTTTCATTCAAGCAACATATCACACCTCATAGAGAAGAACAACTTTTTCCATCTGTAATGGAGTTCCTGATACTATTATGTTATTGGTTAGATACTTAATTATTAGTTTGCTATGGTATATTTTGAGGGTTTCAATTAAACTCAAGCCTTAGCACTTATCCACCTCCTAACCTGTACTATAGTACCACCCACGTATAATGGTCCATGCTGTTCTGAGGTAATTGGTCATCCTTGACATTATATGTATATCATGCCTAGCAGCAAAATGCATCATCAAACGTGGAGCTAACATAATTCCATATCGTGAAGGTCCCATAAAAGTTTTAGTACTAAACTTTATGAACTAATGTAAACTTTCTATCCACAATAATTTGGTAACAAGCTCCTATAAGGGAAATATGAAAAAATAGATGCTTGTCAGGAAACCTGGTGTGGCAGTTATTTGGTTGGAACACCCATTACAGTATAAACACTTGCTACCCAAATTTCTCCATGGAAAAGGAGACTAAAGATGCCAGAACATGGAGGCGAATACGCTACAGCGAGTTTCATCTGTCACCAAATGGAAAAACATTCCTCAAGTGTCATATTACTATTATATCTTATTGGCATGACTTGGCAGTTAATTGTTGAAACTCCCATTACAATGAAATTTGACCAAGTCCTTCGTATAGAATGTCAAATTACTCGTTTTTAAGGGAAAGGTAATTAGCCACTCTCTGCAGTTTTCATTGACTTTTTCCTACAAACATTACTTATTATTATTAGTTCTGGAAGAAACACTGAATAGGAAACCGGAGTAGCTGGAGCGTGAAACCATTTTGTTTTTTAGCACTGTCTCAATTTTTTTTGTATTATTTGAAACTAATGTCAGCATTCTATTCTTCCCTTTGACCCTTGTGGCCAAAATGCGTGGTTGCTTACAAGTTACAACCATGCAATAACAAATGTATCTTCCACCATTTCGCGTGACATTCTTTTTCTCTTGTGTAACCTTAGGGATTAATATGAACTTTGTTGAGAACATGAGAAGCTTCTCCAAAAATTATATTTCTTTCTTATTTGTTTTGTATGAGAGAAGATATATTAAGTGCAAATATTGTGAATGACAAAATGTTTTGTAGTTTCACAGATCTGGCTGAGATAGCAAGCTTCTTGGGTATTACATCTTCAGTTGATACAGAAGCAATCCAGGTAAGTTATTGTTTTTGAATAAATCAAATATGCCGATATATCATAGAGACATGAAGTTTGTGATGTCCGGCTTTTCATTTTCTATGTTTGAAGTTTAAAACTTTGAATTACCAATTTTGTAAATGAGGACTGCTAGATCTTTGAGGTTTAGTTTTTCCTGTTATACCGTGGGAGGCAATATATAATATTTTATAGTAGTTCATACCACGAATCAACCACGAAGAAATACTGGATCGGGCATTGTAGCTTGGCATCATAACATTGGATAGAGATCAGGATGTGTAAGCGTGTAACAAATGATAAGCCTTTTCTTCACATAAGAAATCCAAAAAGTAATTTAAGGAGCAAAAACTTTCATATAGATTTACAAGGTGAAATCAAAACATCATCATTTAGGAATTTAAAAAATTTCACTACGGATACACCTGAAGAGTTCCATTTTCATATGGAAGATTCCCTAGCTTTCTGTTTCAATAATGGAGCAGCTAATGTATTTCGAAATCAGGAATTGTAGACACATTCTCTCATATGTGAATTGCACTTTCAACTTCGTCCAGCTCTTGAACTGAGATTTCCTTCCTCCAACCTGAAATGTTTAATGTCCACTGATCCCAGGGAAGGGGCAGCTACGAAGAGCGTGTTGAGATGCTTCATCTTATTGTAGATCTCGTAGAAGCAAGTTGCTATTCTGACTATCCGGAATGGAGGTTAGGCGAGTTTTTGTAGTTCGACATTCCCTAATCGTTGCTCTGTTCATAGTATATCACAGATTTGCTTAATTTATTTTCTCAATTTTACAATATAAGATCCATTAAATTTATATCTGATATACATGCAGCGTCGATGAACAGCTGGCAAAGGATGTACAATTGTTGGATTCCATAGCAGAGAGACAAGCGCAGGTTTTCTCCGAGGAGTGCAAGCTTTTTCCTGCAGATGTTCAAATTCAATCTATTTACCCATTGTAAGCATTTTCTTTCTCTTCTGTTGAGAAAATATGGCACCATTTTGGAATTTAGTTCAATCTGTGAAGCTGAGGGATCATGTTGTATGGTTTGCAAATGTTGATAGGTCTTTAGTTTCCGTGCTTCAAGTTCTTTGCATTGTGAATCTGTGATTGTGTGAAAATTGCATATGGTGCATAGGTTTCTTTACTTGTCTAGCTCTGAGTGTCAACTATAAAGCACTGAGAATTTATCAGTTCAGTTGCTGTAACAATTTATTCAAGCACCTATTAAGTTTAAAATCTCCATATAAATCATACACTTAAATTTAAAACATACTGCATTTCGTTTACATCTGTGCTATCAAATTAAATTTATTTTCCATACTTGACACCACCACTTAATGTTGAGGTTACTCATGGATTTGATCTAAACAGTCTAGGCTGTCGTTCGAGACATGAAGTGATCTAACTTGCTTAATGAGAATTCTAGAGTTTTTGTGCTGCTGTCCTATCAGCTACATTGCTTATTTGCTCATTGCAGACTGTCAAGCAGAAATAAGAAATATTTGGTGAGGAATGAGAATGGAAGCTTTGCAGGTCAAAATAATTGGGGACAGGTTTCTGGATAACCAACTGGCATGTTATGAACAGCAGCTAAACACCTAATATGGATTGAAGTGTAATCAAGCATAAAAGCAATCATGCAGTTATATTGTACTATTCAGTCTCACATGTGAGTTATTATCACATGTATTGTAAGTTTGATTGTCTATTTATAGTTGGAGAGGGTTTGATGGTGGCACAGTCTAGTCTTGGGTGCTAACATCATGTTTTAGGACCAGGAAAGAAGAAACGATGAGCTAAAATTTATATGGGTAGAAGATGTGAGTAGGCCCTCAAAGTGACCAGGAAATCCCTACCACACTCCATCCTTTTCTCATTCTTGTATGCCATTTGAGTTAATGATTCACACCTTAAGTATATGCAGTTTATAAAAAAAATTTGCTACGTGAAGGTAGATAGACGGGAAAGATTCCATGATTTACCCAAAGTTTTTTGTATTGTGGTTTAAAAGATTTAAAGAGATGAATCTTTCATTCCGAGTGCCTAAAAGAAATGGACAGTGTTTTTTTTTTTTTGGTGTTGGTGGGGGGAGGTTAAGAAAATTTGAAGGGCCTAAAACACTACTTTTCCTTGAAAAAAAAAATCACATTCAAACATGATGTGGCATTGAATAGCTGCATAGAAAAGAAGAAATATTCTTGAATTCGTCAGTTCACATTCGATATAAGTTATGGTTGTGGTCTGGTTTGGAATATGTTTTAGTTTTTAAGTGAACAATTTTGGTTTCTTTCTCCAGACTCTATATACTGACCTTTTGTAGAGCTTCTCTTGTAGACTTGTAGTTTGTCATTGAGATTTATCATTATGTGTTTTGCTGTTTTAGCTTAGGAATTTTCTATTGCACAGGGAAAAAAAACTTTGTCCTGTTTTGCATTATCGTTGCAAAGTAGTATAATTAATGCCTAACTAGTTGTAATTTACACTAAGTATAAACCATTTGCAGGCCCGACATCTCTGAACTGCAGTCAAAACTCTCGGAGCATACAAAGAAACTGTCAAATTTGCAGCAGATGGTCCAGGAGCTGGCATCAAAGGTTAGAAAATGGACCCAAAACATATTCTAGCCTGCAAGTAATACATCTGAATAATACTATGACCTTGATAGTGCAGCCACTTTAGATCATTAATGAACTCATCCACATCCCAATAGCAGACTGCATGCCTGTAGTTTACAAGCTGAACTTTTTTTTTTGGTATATTTTTATTTTGTTTACGAGATGATTCTGAATAGGCTTTGTCCCAGGCTACCTTAATATGACAGTAAGCATTATTGTCCTATGTTTCTCCAGTGACCTTTCTGACCAAATTAGTCCTGATGACACTACCATTCTCAGTAAACAAGTGTAAAGACTTTATCTTTGATAATTTATTTTTTTTATAGCTAAAACTTTTAGAGCTTTTTTTATGATTTTATTCAACTGTCGTATTATTTATACTTTATGAGGCAGAGATGAATAAGATGCCTGGGTACATTTCCTTTTCCTTGTTGAATGCATATAATCTTGCTTTCGTATCTATGTGTGCCTCTAGTCATTTATATGATAATGATAGTGGTGTTTCAAGGCATCACTGCTCTGTAAGTGGTTACTTCTGTTATGTTTTTTTCCTGCCCTCTGTTGTTTTCTGCCGAACCCGCAATTAAGTACTTAATTGTGTTTGATCTAAAACAGTGATTCTCAGCATAGTCAGATTCTGTTATTGGATGATACTGGTTTTGAGTCAATTTCAATGAATTACATATGTTTTATGTTTAGCTATGTCTTGTGTCAATAATAGATTTCTATTATCCATATCTCCATCTTGTGGAAATAATACTTCATAAAGACCCTTATAGAGTCTGGATTATTATTACTTGGCACAGTCTTACAATTCAATAATGATCTGTCAGTAATTTTCCATTCTAAATATCATCTTTGGTGTTTCTCAACAGTACCCTTACAATCCTAATGAAGAGTATGCAGAAACAGAAGCAAAGCTCCGGGCTCAGTTGGAGTCTTTTCTGGAAACTGTGAAGTCTTTTAATTTAATATATACTAAGGTACTACCCTACTTTCCTTGACAATGTATAGCGTTCTTTAAATCTATTATTTGTGTTAAGGAAAGTGGCAAATGGCATTATTTACATAAAGTAAAAAGATCTAACAGTGGACCACCTACATTCTTTGTTTTATGCAAAATTTTCAATTATAAGCAAAATGCTTAAGCTGAAATCTACACCATGAATATTATGGATTTACAATTGTTCCATGGGCTTATTTTTAGAATTTCTTAATCAGTCTATAGCTTAACATATTTTTTTTCCCAATTTCTTTTTATTTGTATCTGGTGTAGGAAATTCGACCTTGGACACACATGATGGAGGTACCTCAGTTGCATGGCTTTGGACCAGCTGCCAATCGTTTGTTGGAGGCTTATAACACGCTTTTGAAGGTATGTTCAAGTGCCTAAACCCTAACCCTTAAGATATATTCAAATTCAAGATATATGAAGTGGCGGTAGATATCTGCAAGCAGATTAAGTAAATTTTACGGAAACCGTCTGTAACTTTAGGGGATTTATAGAAAACCCCCCTGACGTAATAAATCAAAGAAAAACCTCCTCAGCTTTTGAAATTCTACGACCCCTCTCCTCAAGTTATTGAAAAATGTCATAATGATGTTCCAGTATAGAGTTATAAGCTTGAATTATGACAAACCAAGATTTGTGATGAAAATTTAAACGAAGGACATTTTTGTGGAAGAACAAGACACGACAACCAAACACATTTGTAGACCTTTTACGCCGCCTATGACATTTTCCAGTAGTTGCTTAGGGTGCAGTGCAATTTTGGAAGTTCATTTCTCTGTTTTATGAAGTTCAAGGGTGGTTTTATGAAAGATCCCATTGCATGGAGATTCTTTGATAAGATTAGTATGCCTGATTATATATTTATATGCTCTTCTGGCAGTTCTTGGGAAACCTTAGGAGTCTTCGCGAATCTCACGCAGCTATGGCTGTTGGATCCGTTTCAACAACAGATGAGCCTTCTTCGATTACCAAAATCATTGTGGATTGCGAATCGGCATTGACATTTCTAAACCGTAGTCTTACCATCCTCTCAACTTCTGTTGCTCGAGAACAAGGTGAGGGCCTATAAATTTGATAAGGGAGGTCGTTGAAAGAGAACTGGCTTGATATGTAAATCAATTATATCATTCAAAGCCTCGACTGGCTTTGCTCATCATCGTTTGTTGTTGTATTGTAATCGCGTGCGATTAGTCTCAGTTTTTGTCGTAAAACGCATTTCGGCTGCCTGTTTCTTTCACTGTGCTCGTTGCATGACAATCGCCTATTGTAACTTCTTTACCTGCGGATGAAACAGTCACCTGTTGCCCTGCAAAGGGTCTTCATTTCTTTTTTTTTTCAAAAAATTATGTGACCATAATTTCTCTTGAGGTATGTCTAGGTTGGTAAGGTCCAGACTTACACCATCATAACTACACTCAGTTGTCATGAAATTTATAACCGTCACTTAACACGAAATCATTACATTTCTACACGAACCCAAAGCATTCCAAAAGCACAACGCCCTCCAAAAGACTCCACTTTCTATTTACAACATACCCCTCCGAATCGGGGCGCTAGCTCGTTCCGTCACAGCGCACCCCCGCAGAAGGGGCAGAATCGGAACTCCCTCTCAACAGCCCGATCGCAAGACGGACACGTGGGCGCCCTAACGCCGTCACCGTCGCCGTCAGCAGGAAGCGCCCGCGGGAAGAGGAACGAGCAGCCTCGGCAGTGGTAGGCTGGATCTTTCGACGGCCACCGCCATACGGGGACGAAGAAGAGCTTGAGCACCTTCTCGGGTTCGACGAGATCGGCGACGGATCCGCAGCGGACGCAGCGGCCAGCGTTGGATTTGAGGATCCGACCCGCTTGCTGCTCTAAACCCCCGACGAAGAAGAAGAACATTTTGCTCGGTTCTTTTCCCGATGGGTTCCTGGGGTCGTATTTAAGGGGAGGGCTGGAATTGTCTGGTAGTTTCTGGATGGGCTCGGCCTGGTAAGATCGTTGGGCCTCTTGTTTACCAATGTGTTTGTGCTTTTTCTCTTCTCTTTACCAATTGCAAAGGGTATAACTTCTACCAGGACGCGGCGCGAAAGCTACAATTGCATGCGCTTGTTTTCGGTTAATAGTCTTTTGGACTTCTCTTTTAAGGTTGGTTATAATTGGAATCATTTTCTATTCTAAAGATTGAGCCTACAATAAATCATATGTAGCTGTAGTTTAGTTGTATGTAATTATGTGTGTTTGGTTGGGTGCAGCTGGAACCCCTGTTTTTCCAACTACATTTAAAATTTAAAGGTCTTATGTAGTTAGATGTTATCACTAGATATAACTAGGGTCTTTTTGTAGCTGTAATTGCCGCAAATGCGTTAAATATCAGTCGATATATCTGGTTAAGGACCCTACCGCAAAGATATTTATAGTTTTATAGCGTTTTTCCCTTTTGGGAATTTTTTTCAGTATTATCAGCCGATATGAATTTTGGTTGTCTGATGTTTATCCCATATCCGACGTTTAATACATTCGTCGCAACTATTTTTTATTCACAGTGATAGGTAGCCCAAAAAAGTTTGAGATGTATGCAATAGCAGTTGTTTTACTGTTCGTCTGCTCTAAACCTGCTTTAGGTGGAGCTACATTTGCAAACGGCACCGACAAGGTGCTCTCTGTTTGAAATGTTTCAAGAGGTGTTCATTGTAAACGTTTATGTTTGTATAAATTCTGAGGTGGTAGTGTATTATTGAGTTTTTACATTTCTTGAAAAGCCTGTGCCTGTTTGATAAACCACTAAAACTGGACCGGGTTTAAACTTAGTTAAGTTTTACCGTCTTTTTGTGTTTAGTAAAAGTTGGCTAGAATTGACCCAACTTATGTTCATTTCTAGCCTCTTAAGCAGAGTAGAGTTGATTTCACCCTTACCTAGGACCAATTCTAACCTAATTAATAAGAAATAAAATAAGGCTGATCTGTTTTTGCCCAGGTTGCCAAACAGAGCAAGGTATGCGAGAGTTCTACTTTGGTCTGGAGATATACAGTCAATTTTCATTTGCGCAGGAAATTAAAGGAAAATCCACTTCGTGCATCTTAGAGCTAATTGTATATGTTATCTCTCATTGAAGCATATTTATGGCATAAAAGTATAAAGCGGGAGTAATGAAAATGGCATCTACATTAGTTCTATGACCATTGGTCTTGCTGGAACCTGCTTTTTTAAATCTACTTTTTGAAAAATTCCTATCAAGGTGCTCATTCTTGCTTATTTGGTTCAATATTTATTTTCTATGGAAAAGTAAACATATGGCGATGATACACAAATGAAACATATAAGGGTTCATCCTCTAACTTATTGGCTGAGAAACCAAGAAAAGTAAATCAAAACACCCGACACACCCATGTGGGGGTGCTAGATTTTCTTTTGTTGTGTTTAGTTGAGAGAGAGAAAAAAAAAGAGATGTTGTGTATGTGAGACCCACACACTAGAGAGGTAACATTTACTATGGGTCCCAAATTAAAGGAAATTAATTTCCTCTCAAAAAGTCATGAAATGTGCTTGAAAATATAGAAATAAGTCCCACGGCCTATTTCTTATGGGTAATCTCCCAAACTTAGGTTTCTAGGATATGAACCAAACAGCCCCTAACATATGAGAGGGAGAGGTATTTTTGAATAACCTTGTGTGAAGAGATAAAGTTGTACACCGATAAAAAAAAAAAAAAGAGTTAAACCAAAATTATCAATTAACTGAAAAACTTTATTAGACCGAACGAATGTGTCATAGATTTAGTTTTAAAAATTAATAATAATAAGATAAATTGCAAATTTCATAGTTGTTATATGTGAAAAATATGCGAAGAGATACTTTACACCATTAGTTGTAAGAAACTCCACAATGTACCGGTCAAATCTCATCACTCAGTGAACCCCATCAATAACATTAATTATTTAAATTATGTAAAAAAAATATTTAATTTATAGAGCTTACTGAGTTTTACCAATAATATTAGTCCACATAGCTAATTGCCCTAAAAATGCCTTCATCCTACAACGCGGATCTCAAAAATTGAAAGCAACGATCTGCATTCTTAAGATCTGTAAGGGCTAATTTGCAAGAGAAAGCAAAAAAAAAAAAAAAAAATCCAATCAGATAACGCGTGACACATAGCTCTTCAAATAATATAAAGACAGGGTCCTTTATACAAAAATCACCCGTCCCGTTGTGACCAGAAACTCCAATACCCGTAAGCCGCTCATCTCCCTTGTATTATTTCCCCGAACTTTCCAGATCTCCAATCCCCAAACCTTTTCCTTCTACTCGATATCGATCGCAAATTAGGGTTTCAAGGATCCAATCTCGATCATGGCGGGCTTCAGCGGAGACGAGACCGCCCCCTTCTTCGGATTCCTCGGCGCCGCCGCCGCGCTCGTCTTCTCCTGTAAGCAACCTGGGGTTCCTCCCCTCTCTCTCCTCTCGATCCGTTCCGAATCTAGGGGTTTTGACTGATATTTGTTCTGATCCAGGCATGGGAGCGGCGTACGGAACGGCGAAGAGCGGTGTCGGAGTGGCGTCGATGGGAGTGATGAGGCCTGAGCTCGTGATGAAGTCGATCGTGCCCGTTGTCATGGCCGGAGTTCTTGGAATCTACGGGTTGATTATTGCCGTCATCATCAGTACGGGGATTAACCCCAAGGCGAAGTCCTACTATCTTTTCGATGGATATGCTCATCTTTCTTCAGGTCTGGCTTGTGGCCTTGCTGGTTTGTCTGCCGGAATGGCGATCGGGATCGTCGGAGATGCTGGAGTTAGGTAAAGAATTTTCTCTCTCTTAGATCTGTTCATTTTTCTGTCTTTACTCTGTTTTTGTGATGATTAGATATTTTTATTATCTTCAGGATGTATTACTTCATTGATAGCTTTTTGACGTTAAATTACTTCATTATTGTTTATTTGATCTAAGTTTTCTCTGCAGGACAGTGGTTTAAGTTAATGATACAGTGTTGGTGGGTTAGTGCTAAAGATATGTAGGCTATTTATTTATTTTTAGTTGGAAAGCAACTTTCAAATCACATGGATGATTAGATGTTGAATGGCTAATGGTGATATCTATTATTATTAAATCGGCTCAGTAAATTGATTGGGTTATTTTTGGTCCAGTGGGATTCTTACTAGTAATTTTGTTCTAGATTTGCGTTAATACTGATTTTTGTGTATGAATTATGTCTAGGTGGTTTGACATTGTTTTATAATTTGTTTAAAGCGGTTACTCTTCTGAGTTTGTATAGAAACTTTAAGAGAAGTATAATGAAACTTTTATATTCTATGAAAAATAAAGAATTTTAATTGTGAATGGTGTACATTCAAAAATATGACTTCACTCAACTTCAAGCATGTAGGATGGAACCAATATGCCAAGCTGGTTAAGTTAGTTTATTTAGCTTGGAAAGTATAGCATGAGGTTACACCTGCTCCTTGTTGGATGTGCCTATAAGCTCTTATTTGTTGTGCTCTTCCCCCCTTTTTTCTTTTTGAGTGCGTCAACATCTAATCGATTCTCACATAGTCAGGAAACGTTGTATTTTCTTCCTTTAATTATTAAATCTTAAAGTATTGTTTACAAACATCTAAAACAACTGCTACTAAAATAAATTATGAACTGAATAAGTAAATTACTTTAGGGAATTGTTGCTATGGCTTTAAGGATAGATGATGCAAAGGGGACATTGTATTTACTTGTAAAGTTTCATCTTCTAACTCGCTATACCTCTATGAAGTCTAAAGGAACTAGTTCGAAGTCATTTATCTGTTATTATTACCGTGTAGGAGAATAGGATTGATAGGTGATGGTTCTCAATTGTGAATCAGATAGATAAAACAGATTCAATAAACTTCTCTTTACTTTTCTGTGTATCCGTGTATTGTTCTAGGCTGCAGCAACTTGAGTTTTACTTTCTAGATTATTTTCTTTAGTTATTGGTAGTTTTATTTCATTGTAGTTAGATATTTCTTTCTTGCTTATTTTCATTTTCGCTAAACCCTTATCGAGGTTCTTGAGTGCTTATTAGCATGTAAAATTTTTAGCAATAGATGATCTTTTAGTATTTATTTCTTTTTAATGTAAGTTCTCTTTTTTTTGGAAAAGCACTTGAACAACTATTGGGTTTATCTTAACTTTTTAATTTTTATCTGTTACACACACACACACACAAATAAGGTAATACTATTCTTAGATTTAGGTAAGCATTAATTAAAATAAACTTCTATCTTGTGCTCTTAGATAAATAAACCTCCTGCAAAAGAAACTTAGATAATATAGGCTAAAGAAGTTTGTCTAAAATTTAAGTATCAAACTATTTGCTAGACGAGAGATGCTTCAGATGGTACGATAAAAATTGATACTAATCCCAAGTGCTTATCCAAAAGACAAGAATATATTTGTAAGGAATTGTTATACGTGTTTACAATAATATCATGTATTGGTCTCATCTTTCCAAACTTCTTGTCGCAAGTAATATTAGCATTCCAAAATTGGCAGGATATTTTAGGATACTCCTGGTTTTGTACACATACACACACACATATGCATACACACATATCTGTCTGTCTGTCTCTCTCTCTCTATATATATATATATATATGTGTGTGTGTGTGTGTGTGTGTGTGTGTATGTATGTTTGTGTATATATGTATGTATGTGTGTGTGTGTGTATAATAAAATGAGATGGTGAGATGAGATTCTTATCGTGAGATGACCCAATAGGCTACCCGAAACGATGATCGGCACCACCCATCGTGATTTGCACTCATCATGATCTATATGTAAATTTTTTTTATATTTTAAAATTTCTAATTATTATTTTAGCTATGTGCAAAAGGGACGGCTATTAAGCTTTCTGAAAAATTAACATATTAAACTAATTTGATTCATATTTTAGAAGAATCCAAACTATGCGAAAATTTAACTGTATACATTTAATGATGTTTTAAACAAAATGTACGGTACGGATCATGAATTTCATGATCCAATTAGTACATCTCGCGCGCGCGCGCGCGCACATACAAAAAAGATGCAATATAGTATTCATACGATTTACTAAAGAACAATGAGTTTCTTAAAAGCAGAGATGGAGAACTTTCTCCTTCTACGGATCCGTGAGGATGAAGAGGGACCTTTGTCGTCATTCACCACGCGCATAGATACGTAGAGGGACCAAATTCAGCCCTCCGCATACCAAAAAGAAAACCAAAGTTTTATAGTAAATCATAGAAGAAACAAGATAAAAGAAAAGACTAAAACATGCAGTCTCAAATTAGAATATACATACAAAATTGTCTGAACACTTTTCTTATCCACATTAAGCTGAGTGATATCCCTCCTGCATAACTTCATCCAGTCTTATCTCTCATCTGTTAGATAGCATTGGAGATGGGTTAGCACTGAGCGCCTCTTTCATCCTTCAAGCAGATTTTGAGTCGCTACAGCCTAACGATTCATGAACAAAGTTAATAACTAAATTAATAATGTCTGGAAATGAAGTCTCTTTATCATTGAAGATTTTATTGTTTCTAGCTCTCCAAATGCCCCAACATGTGGGTGGAAAAAGAATTTTCCATAAGATTCCCCTGATATCTGCCATTGATATGGCTCTTACTTGGTGCACGAATTCGAAGAGAGAATTAGGCCAAATAGGGAGATGAACTTGCTGTCTGAAATAATCCTGTATTCTCTTGGAATAAGGACACATGAAAAACAAGTGATCAGTTATCCCCTCAACTAGAGAACAAAAAAATACATGAGGGGTCTCCTTAGTCCTTGCCACCCTTTCAGAAGAAGATTATCGTTAGTGTTCAACTTGTTTTTAGATAGAATCCATGAAAAGATGATAAGTTTGCTTGGTAACAAGTTGTTCCAAGTCAACTTATATAAGTGTGAAGGAATGCTATTACTGTTTAGGAAACTGAATAAGGACTTAACAGAAAAATTAACCTGAGGAAGAGAGAAACCAGGTAGATTTATCTCTGCTATCCGAGGGATGAAAGGGAGATACCGTGTAGTTAGTTGTAGATTCCAAATAGAACATGAGTCGTTCTTTTTGGCAAATAAGCTCATTAAACCAATTTTATAAATGCAAAGTTGTGTTAATTATGGATACACCCTCAGTATAATGTTTGAAAAAGCTTTTTAGAAACTCGCTTCACAACTGTTTAAAGGATAAACGTTTCAAAACTCAAGAGTAAAGTTATTTATCTCTTGAAGCTTATGCCTCACCACTTAAAGTATAATCAAAGTGTGCACTTTGCGCTTCATATAGCACTTTTATTTTGAAGTGCACGCTTTAAACAAGATAGGAGGATATAAAATATTTTTTGATTAACATTAAAATGACTCTATGTATTTTTAATATGACCATGTGAGTACAAACAAAATATATATGTTATGCATGTAGCTTAGTTTATTATGATCGATTTCTATACTTTACATATTTAATTCTTATTTACTAATTAGGACATTAAATGTACATTTGTAAATTATTATACTACTATATATTATACGGTTCATAATTTTTACAAATATGAAATTAAAATACTTAAACTCATGAAGCTTACGTCTTACGCTTTGAAGCTTACCCTTGCTTCATTAGGGGGTCTAGTGCTTCGCCTTGTGATTTTGCTTTTCAAATCATTACCATTGCCCAATTATAAATAGACCTATAGTTTTATTGTTGCATGTAGGTCCCTGAGTAGAATTTGTTTGACTTTTTTTACCCTTAGAGAAAGAGATTTGTTTTTTTTTCACAAGTAAACGTTTTGACGATAAAAGGGTCCCGCAAAATTGTTAGACATAAATGCCCTACAAAGCCAATTTATTTAATTTGTTTCATCAACTAATAAATTATGGTTCATTTATACTGACATGTGAATGATTATTTTATGGGTACAATAATATATTGCCTGAGATTTAAGTTAAAGAAACTTAGTTATGATTGGTGAATCATAAAAGTAAAGATAAAGTTTTCTAATGACTTAATCTTAATCTTCTTAGTTAAGTGAAAATATGAGCATTTCACGTGGAAACTAACATGTGTTACATTGTCATATTCATGGGATGATTTGCCTTAACCATTTGTAATAGTGGGTTACTAAGTGAACATGTGGACATATATAAGTAAGTATATATGTTGAACTGGATCAGTAACAAGTCCTCTCAATAATTATTGTTGTTAAAGAAATATGAGAGATACTTGTAAAGTGGTCCTTAGACCTGAAAGAATATCATTATCTATATAGTGGACAAGTTAACGTTGATATAGCCAACCATTAATGTCTAATTAAATGACTATATATGGGCTTATTGGGTTGCATAAATATTATATGAGATGTGTTATTATTAAGAAGGAATCCACATTTAATCTTGTGAAGAATATTGTTATTCCAAGTTATTCTAATTGGTATATTGGACTATGTTAAACCCGGCCGGTTATGTGATTTGATAAAAGATTTATCAAATACATAAATAATATATTAGTTGAATATATTACGTCCAATATAATATAGAAT
>JBAKGM010000200.1:4047724-4069360 GCA_037177215.1 Asparagus racemosus | reverse complement strand
GAGAGAGAGAGAGAGAGAGAGAGAGAGAGAGAGAGAGAGAGAGAGAGAGAGAGAGAGAGAGAGAGAGAGAGAGAGTCTGTTTATAGACAACTTAATCCAGTGAGCTAATGGTGCGCTATCCTCAATCCAGTCTCACCAATATAAAAATACTCATGGAATTATTTTGTTTCTTACATCTTTATTTGACGGGTGAGTTGAAATCTGAAGCTAAAGTGGATGAATAACTGAGTATCTACATGTCCAATGTTAGTTATTGTTTACTCGTATGTGTTCTTGCATTTTTGCATTGTTTTATTTAGGCTTGTGTCTTTGGTTTGTCATTGTCACTTCAGCTTGCTCATCTGCCTAACTGCCTCCTTAGAGGGCTAGAATGGTAGAACCTGTACTGGTAGGAAAGGTTAGTCCTTAGGTTCTAGGACAACTTAATCAATATCTATTTGTATTCATAATTCATATCATATGTTCATATGGCATTAGCATTATTTAAAAGAACGAAGTCAAAATAGATGACTCTAGGATAAAACCTGCTCCTCTTGTTGAAGAAATGAAGTTCCAAAACTGACCTTGTTTCTACTGCAGTCTGCGGTTGTTTACTTGTAATGTTGTGGAAATATAGGACTTCAACTATCTTATTAATGTAGGGTTTTTAGGATATTAATGCCTAACAAATTTGTATTTGGAGATTAACACCTTACAATATCATATTTGTATTTAAATCCCCATCAATGTCAAGTCTTTTGATGTTATCCCTTCAGCTAATAACCCTCTCTAAAACAATTAACATTCGATTATTCCCTCATACTCAAAGTTATTAATGTGTTACCTTATTATTACCCACTTCTCTTCTTCCTTATCTGCACAACCCAACAACGCTTTACCTGTTTTCCCTCTTTTTTTCCCTCTTGATTTGCTTCTCTTGCTTCAGCCATCTGCGTTATAAAAAAACGAAAACAAAAACAAAAACTTTTTTATACCTTTAATTAATGCAATTTGATTTACTCAATCCAATTCCAAAGTTCATTATAAACTTGTATCAAGTATGCAAATTTTTCATCAAGATTTCTGTCCCCATGGCGTAATTTGAGTCTTTATTGTTGGGGTTCTGTCTCCTCAAAACTGGATCTATAACTAAAAAATAAAGCTTGGTTTCTACATGAAGGAGAAGAGGCTGGAGGTTGGTTGTTGGGTAAATTAAGGTTAGATAGAACTATAATTTGGTAGTCTTGCTTTGTCTTATCTAACAATAATTTGGTAGTCTTGCTTTGTCTCTCAACATAATTACTTATGAGTTACGACGTAAGATTGGGATCACTCAGTAACAATGGAAGGGGAAGTAATATCGTGGAGGCCTCAAATTGTGGGGTTTAGTATCCAAATGTGATTATATGACGACTGATGCTTGTATATGAGAATTATTGGGACCTATATCCAGATTCTTCATTAACGTAATGTGAAGTGGGCATACGGTTGGAGAACGATATAGGGATGTCTATTTCTGATTACTCATGTAATTGTATCTTGGAGGATTGGAAAAAAATGGTCGACTGTTCTATAAAAGTCTGGAGATTAGTGTTCAAATGTGATTATGTGATGAGTGATGCTCAAATATGAGAATTCTGAGTGATCTGTGTCCTCAAAACTCGTTAATGTAATGTGAACTGGGCATGTAGTTGGGAGAATGACAAGCGAATGTCTATATTTGCCTATTCATGTATCTGTATCTTGAGGTGTAGGGAAAAATGGTCAACTTTTCTATAATTATGTTAAGCATAGAATACATTCCGAAGGAACTTTCACTTATTAGTATGTTAGAAGAATCAGAAGAGATAGAAATTGCATGATGCCATGTGTATTACTGGTTTTTTTCACCCTTCTATTGTGAGTAACTTTTCCGAAAGGTTCATTCAGCTCTTTGTATTATGCATGTGCAGATAATTAAGATGGCTTATTCATGGCATTCTAAAACTATATCTAATTGGAAAATATGAATGCATAACTGGCATGCGTGCAGTTGTTCAGTCTTTGTATATTATGTGGTTGCTTCTTGAGATTACGGTTTGGGTTCTGTCAGGAAATTTTAATTTCTGATTTGTGGAATTGGTATAAGATTGGTGTCAGACAATTCGAGTATTATTCATTTTGATCAGGATTTTTCAACCCAAGTTTATTCCCTGGATGTTGTGCTTTATTATTTTTCTGCCAACTTTTAATAGATTTGTAATGTTTTTTTTTTCATGCTGCAAAACTGTTCCATAAGATTAACTCTGTGGCTTGAGAAAGCTAACTTGTGGGCATATTTTGTTGCAGGGCAAATGCACAGCAGCCAAAGCTGTTTGTTGGGATGATCCTCATTCTCATTTTTGCAGAAGCTCTTGCCCTCTACGGTCTCATTGTTGGTATCATCCTTTCTTCTCGTGCTGGCCAGTCTCGAGCTGACTAATGGAGCTGACTAAGTAAATTCAATACGAAGCAGTCAGCCGTTTGTCTTTTGTTAGTCCTAAGAGCTCATGTGGCGTCCAATTTACAGCGGAAAACCGAACATGAGAGTTCCTGTTTCTACATTACCGTGTTATTGCACTCTGGGATTTATTTCTGGACTTAATTAAGACTAGGAGCCCCATTTGATAAAGTTTGATGATTTTATATATCTCTGTAATGCGAGATGCTGCAGTCTATTAAACTGCCTCTGCTTCAAGTGCTGGTTCCAGTTCTATTTGTGATTCTTAATAACAGTAGGCTAAATGGTATTTATTTGAACTTCTGCTGTTTACCTTTAATGTATGCATCCGTGCCTGGAGGCATCTTAGGCTGTCAGTATTGCTTTCTTGCCGGTGTTTGATGCTGATTCTGTTCAATCTGGCGTCGTTTTCGTCTCTGAATCGCTGTCAACTTTTATACTTTTGTATATTTCTAGATTTGTTTTTGTACCAAATTGATATTCATTGGGAAGCAGGAAGATGATGAAAAAAACTAAATTCATACCGATGGTGAAGAATGTGATGTGAATTCCACTAATAATCTTAAAATTTGTGAATGTAGTGATTTATGTATCTTTGGTACCGATATCTTAGGTCAAAGTATTCTTCTTTACATGCTTTTCTACAGAGGTATTACATAGAGGTTGCGCCTTGCGATCGTTGGGGTTCTTGTTCATTAGAAATTTGCATTTATGCAAGTCAGAGAAGGAGTCTTTGTATCGACCTCCCGGAGAAATATTCGTATTCGTTGAAGTATCAGTTTTGTTAGCTTTTTGCAGATGAACTAGGTTGCTTCTGTGAGATCTCTAAAATTTCACAACTTGTAGGAAAAACCTTGAATGACCACAATTTTTTTGTGAAGAAAGAGTGATGACTCTTAACAACCAATATCTTCTATTCTTCATTTAATCTTTTCCATCTATAATGATCTAGGGGATTTTCAAATTAATGTGTGCACGAGTGATGCTGATTTCATAACGTTTTTTTAATCAAGATATAAAATTGCTTTTTTTACGTGATCTTCATGGAATTCTTCAACTCAGTTTAGTTGTTATTTAATTTTCGTAGAAGTTTCTCCTCTCATTCAATGAATTTTTATACTTAATTAGCAATCAATACGAACCTGTTAAAGTCTTATCTAAGAATCAATTTGGCGAACTCCTTTTACGCTTTTCGTTTGGTGTGCATGAATATACGGGATGAGATGTCTATTCTCACTTTTCATTTATGCTCATTAAATACCACACCTTTTTGGAAGCTAAAGCGATCATTCTCACTTCCATTCATTTCCACTTTATACGGGAATGAGCAACATCAGTAAGGTAGTAGGGAAAAAAAATGGAAATAAATTTCAAATATGTCTCGTTGCTTATTAATTATTTCCATAAAAAATTAACAATATTGTCATTCTCATTTCATCCTCCAATCACACATAAATATGAGAACGAGAATGAATGTTTCATTTTCACACTTATTCTATTCCATTCCCTATAACATTTCATTCTCGCTTGATTCAATTCTCACGTAACAAACTGGGCGTTAAAACTCTGCCAAGATTAATCTTGATCCAATTTCCAAACAAACTAGTTAAGTTAAGTTTTACTCTACAGCCTGTTTGGAAACCAGGATTTCATTTTAAATACTGTATTTGGCCCAATTCCATTGTATGGATTCAAACTGGATATGTTAATCCCATAGTAGACCCAGAATTCTAAATCCCAACTCATACCCTATCAAAATTGAAATTCTAAAGTTTGCTAAACACGAATTTCATACTGAATTCTGGAATTCAAATTTGGATGTTTCCCAAACGACGGAATTAGAGCAAGGATATTACCAAACGGGCCCTAATGATGGCGGGTGTGAGGAGACGGGTTATCAAAGTTTCAGGTCCAACTAGGGTTCGCGTCGAAAAGCAACCGTCCTCAAACTCGCACATCAAAACATCCTTGTCTATGCTTAAGGGGTCAATGGACACAGTCACGTAATAGAGCCGTGCCCTGACCCAACTCACGACAACATTGTACTCTAGCGTTGGCTCTTTGCCCTCGGCCGCTTCTCTCTTGTTCCTTCGTCCCTGTTCACTTTTTCTTGTGTTATGCAGCGATTGTACCGTGATTAATTGATAAATATTGTTTCAGAAGCCAGTAGTTATATTAAACATAAGATTATTCTATGCAGCCGTTAGCGCCTCTTACCTGAATTTTGTTTTTTTTTTGAAATACAGAAACTGAATGGGGGTTTTCTGGAAATGCAAATATTATTAGGGGTTTAGTGTGATTTGGAAAGTTATTGTAGGTTTACTGCAAAATGCTAAAAGTTCTTTTGTCTTTTTGGGGGGTTTACTTCATAATGAACTGTAAAGGATGAATGAATCATTTATCAAAGTAATCGTTTGATTAGACAAGCATTACACTCCTAATGCCTTTATGCAATATTCTGATCACTTTGATCAACTAATATTAAAATGTTAATTCAGGATCTTTTCCCTAATTTAATAAGTTTGAACTCTTTGAACGTGCTGTTATTCAACACTTGCGCTAGTTTTTAGATAGAATATAGGTTCAAACAAATTTTTTTTTTTTTTTTTTTTGTTGTAGTTTTCAAACTAATAACATTGAAATTGCAACTGCCTATAGATCTTACATAACAGCCACTGCTTGCTGTTGGGATCAAAACAAGTAGTAGGATGATGGTAGGGTGTTAATTTGTACATCTTTTAACAGTTAAAATGCACACAGGGTGTTTGTGTCAAATGTATAAATTTTGAGGAGAGAATTCCAACACGACACGGAACAGCATGATTAAGTTTTTATTATTGTGTAAGTTTAAGACATTCTTTTGAGATTGTTTTATAAAATTAAAAATAAAAAGCTATTTAGTAGCCTACAACTGCGATTGCAACGTAAATATCACAGCGAATCATTACAATTGTTATTACTTGCGTTAATTTAGGGCTAATTTTAAAGTTCCGCCACTTACACTTATAACTGCAGCTGTATATTTATGCTTCTAGTTGCAGTTTTTCCTATGCAACTTGGTTTCACTTTATATAAAAATATTTGATATAAAGTTCTTAGAAATGAGAAGGATAGTTGTAAGATTTTGAAAATTTTTATTAGCATAGTAATGTTCATGATCTTCCATAACCATTACGCATTTAGAAATATAGATAAATCAGACTATTAATATAATAATAAAAACTACTTAAGAAAGGAAGAGGAAAGTAATGGATAGAGTTCCTTTTTCTTCCTTTATGTTGTGATTAATAGGCATTAATCACATCCAAACATTCCAACAAAGCACTATTACGGAAAAGCCCACCCCGAAAAAATCCTCCCGCAGAGTCATCCCACCAAAACAGCCGACGTCATCTCCAACAGAATGTAACAGTGGCACATTCGTAAATTCTGGAGACTTCAGTGTCGATTATTTTGTTCCCCTAGGCAGACTCACAGGACGGCACTGTCCCCACTCCCTCGTCCTCTCCAACTCCCCGAGCTATAAATATCCTCCCTCGCTCTTTCCTCCTCTTGATTCAAAACCCTAAAATCCAAAATACTCAAAACCCTAACCCTAACGTCAATGTCCTTATCTCTCGATCCGAGCATCTGGAAGGCCATCGCCGGCGCCGGAACCGGCAAGATCCCCGCCGTCGGATCCCTCGTGTACTACTTCCCCCAGGGCCACGCCGAGCAATCCTCTACTCCGGCGAACTTCTCTTCGATCGCCGACGCCGAACCCTACTCCCTATGCGGCGTCTCCGGCGTCCGCCACCTTGCCAACCCCGACTCCGACGAGGTCTTCGCCTCGATCCGCCTCGATCCTGCAACCTCCTTCTACGGCGCCGCGGGAGGACACTCTCCGCCGCAGGTGGATGCCGAGGTGGTGTCGTTCTCCAAGGTCCTGACCCCGAGCGACGCCAACAACGGGGGAGGGTTTTCGGTGCCGAGGTTTTGCGCGGACTCGATCTTCCCGGTGCTCGATTTCAACGCCGATCCGCCGGTGCAGAACATCACGGTGAGCGATGTGCACGGGAAAAGCTGGGACTTTCGGCATATTTATCGCGGTACCCCTCGCCGGCATCTCTTGACTACCGGATGGAGCAGGTTTGTTAATAGTAAGAAGCTTGTTGCTGGTGATTCCGTGGTTTTTATCAAGAATGGTGATGGGAAGCTGTTTGTTGGGATTCGGCGCACGGGAAGGTCTTGTGGGAATCCGGAGTACTTGAGATTGTATGAGAATTTTAATAATGTGGGGAGTAAGAATGGGTTCTCGAGGAATTTGAAGGGTAGGGTTCCGGTGGAATCCATAGTGGAGGGGATTAGATTAATGAAGGTGGGGCATGAGTTTGAGGTTTTGTACTATCCAAGAGCAGGATCGCCAGAGTTTGTGGTGGAGAAGGATGTGGTTGATAAGTCTCTTGTGTTCGATTGGAAAGAGGGTATGAGGGTCAAGATGTCGGTGGAGACTGAGGATTCGTCGAGGATGACGTGGTTTCATGGGACTGTTAGCCGCAAGGACATCAAGGATTTGTGGCCGTGGTCGTATTCTCCGTGGCGAATGCTGCAGGTGAACTACGAGTTCTGTCCATTTCTTTTGATTGTCTTAGGCTATAGTGTTTGATAATAATTTAATCAATGTCTTTAGATCTAACGTGCCATTTGCTATATTATATTGGTCTTTGTGATAGTGGTTGTTCGGTGTTGAGTCTTTGATTATATTATTCATTGTGGTCCTTTGGGTGTTCTATGAGTCATTAGGCAAGTGGGTAATACATTGGTCGACTCATGTTCTGCTTATCTTTGTAAGAATCTTATTATAACACTACATGTGGCATAATGCTAGTAGACTAATCATTCTAGTGTTGACGTCCTTTCCCTTATCACTTATTCCAAATTAATATGTTGTCATGACTAATGATACTAGGAATAACCTCGCAATATTATATGTACTTTAATCTTCTTTGTCATATAACTAAATAGAATATGTTGATCGGTATGTATTACACGCTAGACATTTGACACTCAACAACTGATTCCAATTATCATAACTCTGGTAATTGCTTTTTTTTCCCATGGAGGATGGTGTATTTTATTATGTTACTCACATATACTGGTCCATACTTTTTTCTCCTTTACTCTGTGGTTAAGGTCTTTTCTATTTAGGTATGAAATACTGGAAACAAATCGTGCTTGCTAATTGCCATGTGAGTTTGACTGCCTGTATTTGCTAAAGTCAGACAGGCAGGTAGGAAGGCCCTTTTATAGATTCTTGTACCTACAGTACTCTAGGCACATCTATCTGCATGTTATGTATATGGTGTCTGTTTATGCATATATTTGCCATGTATCTTCACGTGTAGAACAAATAGATAGATGGTGGACAGATAAATAAGCAGACATGCATGAAAACAATATCATGCATACTTATGTGACCATCTATTATTGTTTGCTGGGAACTACCCTAAAGTTTGTTTGAAATGAATATACTTCATTCTGGAACTCAGATTGTTTGATCATAATCTTAATGTACAAGTTAGAAAATGTAGAATTTATTATCTATGACAGCTTCTTAGCAATGGGTTTAACCACCACTTTGTAATATTACCAAGTTGCTTCCGTTTGTGCAAATGTTTGATGTGCTTTCAGGACCTTCCATTTGTTCCTATGTACATTTAAAGCGTGTAAATCAGATTTACAGGTGTGGATCACCCACTAGGATGACCTTCCATGCAGTTTAGCAGGTAGCAGCACACTTTATTTTTGTTCCTAGGACGCAAAAATAACCCATGACTTCTCTCTTGATATGTACAGACACACGGGGAAATGCATATATCCAGGGACATGTGCATGCACATACTTATACCGAAGCACATAAAAGAGGCACAGTTATTATTTTTTTCCACCAATTCTGATTTTCTGTTTTGTTTTACAATTTCAAAACAATGTCGACAAAGTAGTTTGATGTTCTTTTTGCAGATTCGGAAGTCGTATATTTCACATTCACTAATTGTCATGTAATTTCGTGTAAATTGATGTTCATATTTTTTTTCTCTTTCAATTTAAAGATAACAGACAAAATCGCGTTATATTTGTTTTTTTAGCAGCTTCAAGCTATTTGTATAGAAAAATTGAGTAATCTACATGTCTTGACTTAAATTTTGCAATGTGTACTTGCTTGTAGAGGACCAAATGCATTTATCTATTAGTTGGCATGTTGAGTAGCTATTAGTGTATGACACCTCATATTTTCGTCTTATCAATGTTGAAAAATAGTACATCATGTTTATCTAGATGTTGGTCTATGAAGTATGAACCATGAAGGAACAATATATTTTTCTCGTTTTTAATTTTGTATTTTGTGTGGACACTTAACAGAGGATATCGCTGTAACCAATTTGGGATAAAGGCTTTTAATTTTTGTCTTTTGTGATAATTCTTCAGCAGATTTTATGTTTACTAATTCTATGCTTTCTATTTACCAGGTGACCTGGGATGAGCCTGAGGTTTTGCCAAATGTAAGAGCTGTTAGTCCTTGGCAAGTTGAGTTAGGGCCTGTCTCCACCCATGTGCGGGCACAATTTCCTGTCTTCAAAAAGCTTAAGGTTCCACAGACTCCTGAGTTATCTAGCGAAGGGCATGCAAACATCCATTTCACTCAGTCACTCACCAATAGTGTGAAGATGGAGAAAACCCCACTCTTCAATAACCCTACATTTCCTGCTGGCATGCAGGGAGCCAGGCATGGTTTCAGTGTACCAAGTTTATCTGACTTTGTACACAGGAACACCAATTATATGTTCAATAATCTGTATGGCATTAATATGCCAGAAGAGTTGAGTACATCACAATCAGAAGCTGCATCACCTCCTAGCCAAGAAAGCATCCATAATCATGGTCTGGAGCTTTTAGGACTTGCAGCTTGTAAACAAACTAGGAAACTTACCAAGGGATCATTTCAGCTGTTTGGTCAGATCATTCATATGAACCAGCCGAATGATGACAATGGTGATGGAGAGTGCACCAAAAATGAAGGTGCTCGATCACTTGAATTTTCACTATCACACGACCTGTTACTCAATGGTGTTGATGTCCAGCGTCGGGGAATTTCAGCTTTAGAAGCATGTTCTTTGTGAAGCCTTGGAGTCATGCATTTGCAGCATGAAACCTTGTACAGGTAGATTTTGCATTAAACTCTCGATAGAAATAAATTTAACGATATTTGAAAATTTTGAAGTTTTTTGTGTCACCACTGATATATATAATCTAGAATCGAAGGGTAATGGATGAAGGCAGCTTGAAACTATATTATCCAAGTAATATGGAGGTCTTTTGTTGAATAAATGTTCTACGAGTTTTAAATTTTTACCTATGAGTTATTAGTGAGGACAAGACGTCAGTTCTCAATGAACTTTTCCCATAGAGTTATAGAAGGCTTGGGTCAAAATATTGTAGGATATAATGAGATGCAAGTTAGCACTAGTCTTTTCCATGCATCTACTTTGTCTGATGTTAGGCGACTCTTAAGAGGCTTGGAGGCTAGTGATGCATTTATGATAATGATATTATTTGATTGCTACTTATGTAAAAATGTGTGATGTTGCCTTCTGGTTGTTATTTATGGCCTCATTGGTGGTAACTTATGCAAGTTGTGCAGTAAGTAGATAGCCTTGGTATTGGCGGAATCTTTCTGTGATGTTTGTTGCTAACATTTACTAGATCCAATTATCTGATTTGCCTCTTCCAGTTCTAGCGAGACATATCATAATGCCAAAAGTTTCATAAAGCTTCTGATGATATTCCCAGTGCAGAGATGGCATGCTTCCCCTTGTGCGTGCTTCTCTGTTAACACTGATGATCTCTTATCTGATGGGGATCATTATCTTTTGAGAGTCAATTAGATAATGTACAAGGCATGAGAGTTAACTGGCATTATAACCTTCTATTGCTGTCTACAGCTGTGATTCTGCCCTTGACTGATTCATGCACCTTATCTAGCTTGTGTGACTATCTAACATTTATTCGAAGGAAATCATTAAATCATGGAGCTGTTATGAAGAGGTCCTGTTCCAAATAGTACTGCATCCGACGTGTTAGATCTGCTTGCAGCTTCCCCTTCCCCGGTACTAGCCTCCTTTCCTGACAATTAATCAATATGCATCTGAAATCATAATCCATCTCCCAGTCAAAGGGTTGTTTTTTTTATCATCCTGGCACCCATTCCAGTGCCTAATTACTCACATAGTTGCATAACAATGTCATGGGAAGTAACTACTACTGTACTGTGGATGCATAAAACTTCACGGGAAGTAATTACTGTTGAACGATGAATCCATATTTGTCACTAAGCAAGTAAATCTTTTTGTGATATTGGACATTTAAATAAATACCTTAAAGTACATGTCTTGGAAAGATATTCTTGATATGCGCTGCTTGTTTTCCTGACAAGCACATCAGGAAGGGAAATCTGAACAATCTCAAGTAGAATGGTAATTGGTCCTTTTTTCCGCTTACATCCATGTACTTCAGGACCTATTTTGATTTTTTAAGTATTTAAATTCAGTAAGGTATGTCCTTTGGGGTGGTTTCTGATTTTATGCATGCATTATATGCTAACCTTTTAGGTTAATGGAATGAAAACTGCTAACTCTAAGAGGAAGATCATAGCCGTGTAAAGGCATCCTGGGCTTTGCAGACCATAACTGTAGGGGTGACAGAAATTACCGTAACTTATATGTTGACATACAATCTTCGGTGCGATCGTCTTAGTAAGCTGTGGTGCTTGAACTTATCATGTTTTCTTCAGTAAGCTTATGCTGCTAAATTCTCTATTAGTGACAGTGTGGTTGTATTGCATTATAATTACCAGAGTAATCTTACCTTGTATTGTTATGGGATATAATAGATTTATAGCTCTTTAATCATGACAGGTGGGAGTCGGGAGAGGAGGTTTGTAGGCATTACCTATTTGGACTTTCTGTGAGAATAGTACCTAATTTGAACCGTTTCCCTCTACATTCTACTTCATTTGGATCCAAGTGATGACTGAGCTATATTCCTTTTAAGGATTCCCCTTGGATAAGGATGACTTGCACCCAAATGATTTTATTGTCTTGTTTATATATATATAAAATCTATACTTACCTTTTTGTCAGGTGATCCAAAGTTCTCTTTCATTTGTTGTTAGTCGTTTTCATTCAGCCATCGAGGTTAATAAATTTAGTTATTTATTGTTATATTTTCATATTAATACATTCAAAACGAAAAACAAGTTTTTGTCACAGCTGAGGAACTGCTAGATTGAGGTTGAGATTCCTTGCTGTGAGCCTTGGAGTTGAATGAAATTGCTTTGTTTTGTAAGTGCCTGAAGATATTTAATAATTCCTTGATGCAAGTTTCTGAATATTGTCTGTTGACTTGTAGGTACTAGGTAGCTGTGTTAGATGAAGAGGACATGGAGCTCGGCCTGAAGCTGTGTAAGGCCTTGACCTCGTCTTGACAGGCTAAATCAATGTCACTTTTTAACTGCTAGTGTTGACCTCTTTGGTACAATTGCTGAATCTAGTAGACTTTTAATATGTGTTGTGCGTATATGACATCTGAATGTTTCATTTACAATGAAGCCGTGTTGACAATTAAATGCGTTCCTATTTAGCTAATTAGTTACTAGTTGATTCGATGTGCTAATTTTTTTTAGCATTGAAGTTGGTTTGATCCCAGGATTATTGGATGTTGTATTGAGTGCGATATTCACTGTAGGACTTCAATGGTTGCTCTAAAATGATAAAGTTGAAACGAAGAAATGAGAAGAGAATATGATGATGTGACGACAGCGAACCTCTTTCAAGTTGGATCTTACCTATCAGCTGGATGTTCAATTTGTTTGTTATCTTTGTTTGATTTTTATTCTCAGATATGTTTCTAGGTAGGTTTTTGTTGAAATGCGTCTATCACAGATAGCGGCGGACGGCGCTTTATCAAAGGCGGTGGTCTTGGTGACCTGCGTTTCGTTTAGAGACTCGACTTGTCAGAGATCGAGAGGATGTGGAAATATTCTTCTCACAATGTTTTGAAAGATTTAAACCTTGATAAATTCTGAGTGCATATGGGAGCCTAACATGAAGAGAGCACCACTTGGGTATGAATTGTGAATGTCGCCGATCCAAGATTTTTGGAAAATAAGTATTGTTAATGTTGTTGGTATAAATTGTAAATGAATCAGATAAGGTCGTTTATGAGGTCTTTTGTGACGGCATGTATAATTATATTTCACGTTGAATTGTTGGTCTCCTACATCTCCACATCTGTTGGTATTACAGACTTGCTTTTGCTTTAGTAGGGGGTTAGAAGAGGTGAGGGGAGGTGCAGTGAGGTGGAGGGATAAACATCCTTCTAAGCATTTATGTTTGGTTGCGGGGAAGATGCGTGCATTTGTAGTTTATTTTCTCTTTGATTTTGTGTTCTTCCAAATTGGAGGGATTCTTCTCTCTTTAACTTTCTAGTTCATTTTATAGTGTACCCTTGATCCCCTCCCCTCACTCTACTTCCCCCTCTAAAAACCCCCTACCAAAAGTATATCTACTTTTCGTACCTCCCCTCCCCTCACCTCCCTCTTACCAAACCAAGAGGCTCGACTTGTCAAATATCAAGAGGATGTGGAAATATTCTTTTGAAGGATTTTAACCTTGTTAAATTCGGAGTGCATATTGGAACCTAACATGAAGGATATACTATTTGGGAATAAATTGTGAATGTCGCAGATAAATTTTTTTTGGGATACTAAGTTTTGTTAATGTTGTTGGTATAAATTGTAAATGAGTCAATTATGGTCTTTTATGACGGCATGTATAATTATATTTCACGTTGAATTGTTAGTGTCCTACATCTCCATAGTTGTTGATGATTACAGACTCAAAGAGATATTGGATGTTGATAGCAACAAAGAATTTTGTGTAATTTATCCATGCATTTGTCAAAAGATGTAATCATGCATGAGCACTAACGTACTAATCTTTTTGTCGAAAGAGGAATTATGTCTTAATATCAAAAGAATGTTCGATGTATGAATCAAAAAGAAGGTCGGGACAAATGAGTCCCAAACCTATTTGTCAAAAGATGTAATCTATTGATCACGCTGCATGAGGAATTATGTCTCAAAGTCTATAATGTTCAATGTATGCAACAGGTTTGAGACATATTGAGTACTTTCACACATGGATATGGGGTCGTCAGCTTGAAGGAAGGGTTTATGATGGAGGGTTACATCTAGAGCTGTCCATTTGGCCCGGATTGGAAATCCGGGTCCGGGCCGGGCAAAATGGGTGACCCGGACCCAGTGGGGCGGCGCTGGGTCTGGGTCTGGGCCGACCCATTTGTTTTCCTTTTCTTTTTATTTTAAATTTGCTTAAAAATTAGTTTTTTGATCGTTGGACCGGGCAGGGTCCAGATCGCCAGGTCTAACGGTCAGTTTTTTTTACCGTTTGGACTGGGCCCACGCCGCTCAGTCCAACAATCATTTTTTGACCTTTGGACCGGGCCAGTTCCGGGTCGGGTATGGGCCACTGGGTCCAACGGTCACATTTTTGACCGTTTGGACCTAAGTCGGGCTGAACCGGCCCAGTCCACATTTCGCCACTAGGTTTGGGCCCTGGTCCGGGCCAGACCCAGGTGCTTTGCTCCGGCCATTTTCCTGAGCCTGGTGCGGGTTGCGCCAAGCCGACCCGGACCCGGAGCCCGGTTTGCCCCTGAATCCCGAGCTTTTCCTAAGTTCGGGCCGGGTGCTGGCCCAGCTAGGTCCGGCCAGACATCGGGCCGGGTCCGGGCCTTGAACCTGAATGGACAGCCCTAGTTACATCCACTTTGGACCTTAATCATCTCATGACATGGACATCCACCATCCACAGAGGGACAACCACATAAAGATGTTTGACTAGATATCTTAGTCCTTTTGAACACACAAGGTATCTCCAAAAATAATTAATTTTGTGATAGATTATTCTAGATTTATAAATCTCTTGAAAATCAAATGGTTGTTGAATCTGAAATAAGATGTTTTTTTTTTTTTTTTGATCTTGCACTATGACAACGTACACAATCTTGTTTGAAGATGATATTTCCAAGCAACATTTGTCAACTTATTTGCTTATGCAATCAATAAGCCTTTTGATTAGCCACAACCATTTTTCTTACAATTCATGCATAAGAAATACTTAGATCAATGTTTTCAGTGTAATAATATCCTCTTAGTAGATCAAATTAGAGATTTGACGAGCAAAAGTATCCATTATGTATCCATAGGACCCAGTATTGTCAGAGACTCAGAAGCACATGTAATAATGTAGTAAGAAATCGAAGATATACTTGATGATTCAAACACAATAATACATTTTATTTTGTAGTACGATTTCGTATTATCCTAGATTAACATGCTCCCAAAATGCACTAATTCTAATCTTGAATCAAATAGGAAATTAATTTAACTTTTTTTTAATCTTTCTTTCTATATTTATCTTTTACAAACTACACCATGTATGTGCATCTCATTGTTGGATTAAGATCTTAATTTAAGAATCACTATCTAGATACGAAATAAATCAGATAACATTTTTAGCACATATAATCTTATCTAACAAGGAGTTCAATGTGACTTAATAATTCAAACACAAGAAATTACACATCATATTCAGATTAATTTATCATGCAAGCAGATCTTTTTGTCAAACTTACACCAAATTGGATCTATGTTTTATTGATAATACTGTGTTTCATTGATAATACTCTCTTTCTCTGCAGTAAATTGACATTACTCAGTGTGAAAATTAAATGCATGTACATGCTAGTTTCTCAGCCACAAACGAAATTTGCCATTGAGTACAATAATACCAGCTTTAATTAGAACTAAACCTAGTTGCTTTTTGTACTGAACCTGGACCCAAAACCAAATCTGATGCAATTGATCCTAAACTAAGACATGAGCCTGATTATTAGGGTGCATTCTGTCCGGATACGGCTCGGATATGCTATTTATGGTATTCATATCCACTTACCCATCTCCGATACGGATACAGATATACTTCGGTAAGGAAAATTCATATCCATATTCGTTAAAATCAGATACGGATACATGTGGATATATAAGCGGATATGCATGAGGATACAAAATGGATATGAGAAAACTAGATAGTTTTTAAAAAAATATAGTTCATGTGATACAAAAGAGTTCATTAATATGTTGGTTATATCTGAAAAGCTAAGTTTAAACATCTTGATCATTAAAATTAACCTCAAATCTATAATCTAAGGATTAAAACTGTCGTAACAGTATGACTAATATGTTTTCGGAGATTTCAGATACAGATCTGGATATTTCACTACAAAACCATATCCGTAAACATATCCTATTGGTTATAGATTTGAATAACCATATATGTATCCTAACATTTACGGATATTTCCTCGGATATGGATACTGTTGAGCACCACTATTGATTATGCATTGAAAGCTTTTTGTCTTCATAAATATCAGTAGATGAGGTGACTTGCGACCGACGACTTCGTCCGTATAATTGAGCTCTATGATTGGATTGCATGATGCTAACCAAGAGATATCCGAGGCTTATAGCACACGCCTAAGATTATTCATTTTGTGAATATAAGCTTTGATTGGTGCAAACATAGAAGAAATAGACAATGTAAATGGATTTACTTTCTTATGATAAAATTGATTATATTATAATTTTAAGGAATTATGTTTTGTTGTTTTTTCAGTCTGGATTTTATTATTCCAAGTAAATATAATGAGCTTTAAAATTCAAAACAATCGTCATAATGGTTTTTATTTTAATTTCAATCAATTTCATGTCTTTTTTTTGAAAAAAAAAAAAAAGCTTATAGATGTTTCTATACTGATGTGTGTCCTTGATGATTTGTTTAAGCCTTAAGATTGAAAGCAACGTTGTTATTAAAAGCTAGTTGTCTATCACTACCAAAATATTATTATAGGTTCACCGACAAGGCAACAAGATGGCTCTTCTGATATTGGCACGCAATGAAAATTGTCAAAAAATTCCAGTGACCTACCAACAAGAAATGTGGTCTGGTGAATTTTTTTGTAGCAAAGTCTCTACTTAGAACGTGCTCACATGAGTTATATCTTGCTTAATTTTGATAGTGAAGGCCAAGCTTTTTACATAAAGGCAACCACATATAGAATCTCCTATCCAATATACCCACGCATTGTTATTTATTTTCCTTCCAGTTTGCGTGAGCTGTCACATTTCTACAATAATTTGTTCCTGCTTTTTCAGTGCTAGACTGAAGGATATCCATTTAATCCGATCTTGATTATTTATATTATAAAGAAAATTAGGTTTCATACAATATCAGCAGTTATAGCCTGTTTTGCATTTAATTAAAAAACTTAGAAAAAAATTAGAGAAAACAGGCATTAAAATATAAGAACATTAGATTGAAACGTAACAACAATTGTTTTAGTTGGAACGGAATTAAAATTTAGAATTTTTTTTTTTTTGAAGGACAACTAAGAGTTCAATGAGTGAGGATTCTATTAGAACATCCCACAGAAATGAGTGATCTATACTGTTCACGGGTGGGTAGAGCGTTAGTATGAGAATTACAAGTTCTCTATTTAAGGTGTAGATCGTTACTGGAATTCAACAACAATACCACGAACAAAACATAAAAATATATATGTACACAACCACATGTAGAATCTCCTACCTAATATACCCACGCATTATTTCCTTCCATTTTGAATGTGGTCACATTTCTTCAATAATTTGCTCCTACTTTTTTTTAGTGTAAGTGGTTGAAGGAAGCCAAAAGGTTAAGGATCTTCTGTTGGGAAGCCACATCTCTTCTCCAAAATTGAGTGGTGGAGAGACTTACAAGCTACAAGGGTGTGCTCATAATCATACAACAAACTGTTGTTTTCATGGAATTGAAAGGCTTGAGATATTGGTCGGTGCTTTTTATCAATAACAAAGAGTTGTAGGTCACCAAATAGCATGGCACTGTGTTGCACCTTAAAGAAGGGATATAATTGCTGTACACACTTAAGTTTAAGGAAAATCAAGATGATGATTACAAAATGATTAAGCAATTATGTTTGATTTGGTATATTGATTATGGATGTTAGCTTGCATTGAGTGTTGATCAAGTTTGATCCAGTCAATTCAGCTAGGGTAAAGAGAGGATCACTTCAGTCTCAATCAACCTAGGCTCAATGAGAACTGATTATGAAGTCGCACAAGTACAACAATTTTAAATAAAATAATAATCTGAGAGGCGGTAGAAAAGTCACTTCCGGTGAACTCCTAAATGTAACATTCACTTTTGAAGCCACAACATACATGTTCTTTAAAAAGCATGATTATAGAATTTAGTTGTTAATTGCGAATAGACCCATGTACTATCGAACTTACTATTCCTATATTTCTATTATTCTAGATAGATTCCCTGAGTGCATTTTTGACTCTTTTATCCTCAGGGGAAATATTTGCTAAAAAACAAATTTATCTTTCTCTACAAGTAAAAGAGTAAAAAAAATTCACTCGGTTTATTTGCAACAATAAAATTATAGTAGTAGTAAGTTCAAAGTCGCATACCACCAACGTCACTGTATGACTATACTTTGATAATGTTAAAAGCTCTCTATACGTAACTCCATCACACACATGAAACATTATATATCAGTATATGATTTCCAATAAGAGTCACAATGCATAAAATTTGGTAGTGAAAGGTGAGCATCTCTCTCACTCTATGTATCTTTCTTTCTTTTTCTTCTACTTTGTGGTCCTCTTTCTTGTTAGACTCCTTATCCAACCTCTCCTCCCTTCTACCTTACCCACTGTGCCCACGTGGCTCGCCCCCGCCTTGCTGGACCTCTTCCAACGAGCCATCTGGAGCAGTTGGCCAATCCGCTTCCGCCACCTCAGCGGACCTCTCGGCTTTACGCGTTCAATCACGCTCTTTTGTGCCTTGGCCTCTGTTGATGAATGCTTTACGATCTCCTGCTTCTTGCTCTCCCATGATGCTTGCCCATTGTCTTCGAATTTGATCGATATGAATGAATCTGGTAAAATGTTACGGTTATTCAAAATAGAATTCTGGTAACTAATATGAATATGCTTGTTACTTTGTGGAAATGACCCTTAATAGGACCAAAAGGTGGAAAATATTTATTAACATAATCAGTCTTTAGAACTTGTGCAGGCAACATATCTGAGACTATGACCAAGTGCTATAAACTTAATTCCGGAAAAAAAGGGAGTTTCCAACAAAAAGCTAGATAAAGTTCTCTGTTACAAAGAAAAAAAAAAATGAGAATAAGACCAAAAGGGATTCCCTAAATAAATAAATAAAAACAGAGAGAGAGAGAGAGAGAGAGAGAGAGAGAGAGAGAGAGAGAGAGAGAGAGACCAAAAGGGAAAGAAGAATAAACATAATACATCTTTCCTTGTGCAACAAACACATGAAGAGCATGACTAAATTCTATTACCTTACTTCAGAAAAAAATAATGGGTTATCAGCAAAAAGCTGGATAAAGCTCTGTGTTGAAAAATAGAAGAAGGAAGATTTTGCAGGATGGAGTACTGACAACAAAAACCAATAATGAAGAGCTAATTCTTTTCTTCCCTTGCCTAAAATATACAGTGTTTGTAAAGTAAGCATATCTTACTTGTATCATATGTATACTAAACATCATTAACAGCTAATTGTAGAAAGAGCACAGGAACTGAGGAGGTAACACCTTCAGGACTGTCAATGGAGCCTGGATCAGACTCATCATCAGGCTTCTGTCGTCGAGATTCAAGTCGTAGAAGGAGCGAGCTCAAAGCGAAAACTTTAGGAAGCGTGATCGCAGGTCTCCTCCTGAGAACTCTGAATGATCTATTGTCTTTGGATAAGGGAAGATTGCCTTGTTTTGATGCTAAATTGAGGAGCCTCTCTCTCAAGCAAAGGGCACATACACCTGTTATCACTTCTTTTGGGTGGAAATAGCAGCATGGATTGTGCTCATCTCTGTAGATGTTCATTGTTAGCAAGAAACAAGATAGAAAGTGGAGGAGAGTAAAGAAATGGAGAAAGATGAGGCAAACTATATAAAAGAATAAAGTAAGGAGCATAAGTCTGAATGTATATTTGGAAAGTTATGTTGCTTTTCTGAGGAAGGAATGTGCATAGACAAGAGGGAGTTTGAGATCTAGTGAGGGTAGAAGAGCTGACAACTAAAGTCCCAAGCCCACTTGTATTGTACTACTTTAGATCAGATCACTTAGAACTATACCCTAACTAAGAATTCAAACTAAAATGAATAAAGTTGGGAGCTAGGATGCAAAAGCCTGTGTTCTGATAGAAAGAAGCTTATATATTATACAAAGCCAAGTGCAGCAGGATAGAAGATAATCATGCTGGTTAGAGGAAAGGGAGGAATGCAGATGTCAAAGATGGTCCAAAGTAATCTTAATGTGCCTAAGTAATTAAATTAAGTTCCTATAAAATTTGTTTTTCGTATATGCTAGAGTATGAAACTATAATCCAATCCTCACAATAGCTTCGGAATTTTTATGCGCTATAAGGGGCCTTTGACATGATATCCGCACAAGTGTAATTTTCCGGCAACAAATTAAAAATGGACTAAATAAAATACTGCTACATGAGTCTAGTTTTTGGCCCATGAAAATGGATGTTCATGTTAAGTATAAAACCTGTAAACCCTCAACGCAACTATGAAATTTTGGTGCAGCGACCCAAGTTAATGGATTCATGGATCAGAAAAGTAAACGAAAAGGCTACAGTTACCTTGCTTTTACTTGTCTTCCAAGATTTTCTAATAACAATAATTAAACAAAAAAAAAGGTTTTTTTTTTGTGTGGGTGTGTGTGTGTGTGTGGGGGGGGGGGGGGGGGGGGGGGGGGGGAGGGGAGAAAAACCCACCCCCCCCCCCCCCCTAAAAAAAAGCATAAGGCACCAATCCCATGTCTCCTTTCATTGAATGGGAAAAGTTGGGTATTGGTAGAGCAAAGGATGAGAGGAAAAAGTGACAAGCTTTTGGATACACCCATTGGCCATTGCACATGGAAGTGGGGTTGGAGGCCTAAACCAGGCAGCCAAGAGGGTTTTGCTCTCAGATAGACCCTAGGCGAAAGAAGGGACAATCTCCCCTTGTCCTGGTCCTCCCCCTCGTCAAGCTCAATAATGATTTGGCCAGTACAACTCAATCATGCCCAAATCTAAACATGCTCTAATAGAAAAGAAATAAACATTAATGACAGTACCAACACCCTAGTTGACAATAATACAAACTTAACAGGCATAATCCATCCATCAATAATAAACATCTCACTGTTGAACTCATCGCAATAATGCATTAATAACATAATTTGAATCTGGCAACTCAAATTTCTCAAGCACGTTCGATATCTTCTAATACCATCTCTTAACTTCAGTAGCCAGTGTTTCTCTAGTGATATCTTTGAAGTACAAAATTATTGCAAGCAATGCTTACAAACAACCGAAGTCAATTAACTCTTTCTAAGATGAAGGGGATAAAATGCTTCAACTCCCACAGTTTCAACCAAACCTAGAGGCTTTTATGAACCAGCTTTTTACACAGCATTTCGACCAGAGAAACAACATCAGACGTTCCAACATCTAAATCACTAGATCATCGCATTCCGCATAAACAAAGAGAAGCAGCATTGGAGCAAAATAATACAAAGCTTGGACCCTTGGTATCTAAATTATTAACAAAGGAGATGCATTAATGTAAAGAAAGGAGGTTCAACAAATTATTAACAAACGAAAACCTTCATAGCTGCATTTCTCACCACTCATCAGTTTCTTTACTAGCTACATCTACACATTAGGAGCCAACCAAAAAAAAAAAAGGAGGTTCAAGTTGTGCAGAGTATAAGCAATATATCACGAAAAATTCTCTCAAACTCATCATCAATTCAGCATTATCATAAACCAACTGGTTTCATCTTATAACAGCACTGTCAATAAGAACAATGATCAAAATTCATCGAGTGGTTTAAGCAAGTGATTTGTTCAAATAGAGGAAAAATTGAATACAAAAAGGTTTTTTTTGGGGGGGGGGGGGGGGGGGGGGGAACCCCAACAAAAAAAACA
>JBAKGM010000200.1:4021598-4033707 GCA_037177215.1 Asparagus racemosus | reverse complement strand
TAAGGTATTAATGGAGTTATGTATTTTGAAGATTTTAAATAATTATATGAAAAATTATTGTAAATATATGATATAAATTCCATGGTTGAGATAATCTAGTAAGGGTCTTCGTCAATCTATTTCCTCTTCAATGTAAGCTGAAATAGTAGTGGATGTTAATATTTCTTGTGATGATTCTTCAAGTATCGATGATAGTACCCGCCTTGCTTCCACATTTATTTGGAGGGTAGTGTTTAGAGAAATAGCCAACCAGGAGAGCAAACAAGCACAATTTAGCTATGCATATTTTGATCAAGTTATAAGGTTAATTAGCTAGGTCAATTTCTTTTTTAAAGCCAAAGCACCCCACTCCTATGGTTGAAAAAGAAGTGAAAATGGTTTACAATGATGGAAGAAATAGCGAAGGAAGACCAAGGGTATGAATCCTAACTTTACGAAAGAAACCATTTCATGTGCATTGTCTTCGCCAATATACTTGTAAATCTTTATGCTATATCCTATTTATTTATAGAAAGTACGCACACAAAAAAATTAATGCATCTATTCTGAGGATGAACATAGACAAAACATGTCTAAATAAGGAGACAATCTTCTGATAAAGCGAACTGAAAAAAATGCATATTTAGCAAAAGTTTATCATTCATTGAATGGAAATAGCTTGCATCCATAAATTCATCCCTCATATTTTGCTATTGTATCAAAGGAGAATATTGTACTAAATTAATTCTTGCCGATTATAAAAAATTAAGTTCATGCATTTAAAGTCATGCTTTGTTATATTCAATGAATATACACTCACCTTGAACTATATAAACACTAGCTCTATGTTTGCCAAATAATCTTGTGCCCAATCAGATGCTAGCTATTGCAAGTGAAGTAGAAAAACCCTGTGTGGGAAATCTCTACTTTACACTGCTCTTCTTTTTCGATCAATATCTCTCATCCATTAATATTAGTCTAAGCATCAAAAGGCGTCTCTTCTTTTTCTCGTGAACTCCCACTTCAAAATCTTAAGTAAATGTTTCCGTCACTTTTTTTTGTTCTTTGATTTTTTTTTTCCATTATAAAATAATTCCATAGTCTAGATATGTTTAATTTGACATTTGTTGAAACTACTGTTCCCAATATTGCTAGACTAAAATATACATTATACCCTTCAATTATCACATTTTTTTAGTGTTCTACTGCAATGGAAAGAATTAAGAGAGGTGAGCAAGTTGAGTTTAATTTTTCACATTTGAGAGGGTTCAACTGGTCCATCCAAAAAGCGAATGGGCGGATGGGCCTCTTAGAGAGCTTGCCTCATGGTTCGTGGAACATCCATCTTGATTTTGGAGTAACTTGGAGGTACCTAAAATCTTTTCTTTATACTCATTTTTCATGTATTGTACCAAATTTCTATTTATCTCACATATATCGATGAAAATGTGAACCTAATGCAAGTTTCGAAAAAAAACATTTTTATCTTGAATAAACTATAACATTAGGAAAAAGTGAAAAATACTTTACATTAGATTATGGCTAACTCCCTTTTTTTTTAAATATCTTTTACAGCTACAATCTCATCTCCGTCGAACTCCAACCATCACAAGATTCCGTTTCCATCCGAGTCGCGGATATGAAGAGCTTGTCTCCTGCTACATCACACGAAACGTCGACGAGGTTTTAGCTTGATCTATAGAGAGAGAGGTATGCTTGAGTTTTCTTTAAAAACAACTTTTTTGTCTTTTCTTCTCTTATCTAGGAAGAAATGATGAAATTTTAAGTTCTTCTTTTCATTGCAAAGAATGCACTTATTGTACATCGGGTCTTTCAAAAATGCAGGCTACTGGCAAAGGATGAGGGGCAAAGGGTGTTGATTTCATGAGCTTGAAGCCATTAAAGGCGAAGGTAAGGAGATGAGGAGAGGCAACATCATTATTATGTGCAAAGTGAGGATTGTTTACCATATAAAGAGAAGAGCGGCTAAGAGAGCAAATAAGGAGAAGTAAAGTAAGCAAATGAATGGAGATATTGAATTAAGAAGATTAGTCTTCTTTGATGATATTTTTCTTTCTTTCTTATGGAAATGGGGTTTTTTTTTTCTTCTCAATTTTTATCTGAGTAAAGATTTGTAAGTTTGAGTGAAAATAAAGACATTTTATCTGCTTTTAATTTTCTTCTCTTGAAATTTATTTAATAGCATAGAATCTAAGTCAGATGATATTCTTTACGGATTATATAATTTTTAATTCTTTAATTTGCATATGTACCAATGTTCATTGTCCCCCGGCGTCTAAAATCTGCTTTTAATTTTCTTCTCTTGACATGTATTTAATAGAATGGAATCTAAGTCAGATGGCATTCTTGACGGATTATATAATTTTTAATTCTTTAATTTGCAGATGTACTATTTTGTTTATTGTCCCTCTGACTCTAAAATAACTCATTTGGATATGAAAGATATGAAAGATATGAAAGAAGCAGAAGAGAGCTCCGCATCGTATATATTATATGACAAAGGGTTGTCTAAATAAATAAAATAGGTTATATCATAATTCGCTAATTTGTTCCGCGCGTTTACAACTTAAAATGATATTTATGAGTCATAAAATCGATTTTAAATGTAATAATTTAAAACTGAAATATATTTTTAACACTTTGGTTAATGCAAATATGTGATTGGGGAACTCTACCATTTTCAATGATTGATGGATTAATTTTAAGACTTGAAAGATTTAAGGGACTAATATAGGAAAATAGTGGATCCGTATGGCGTGTTGGCAATCTCTCAAAAGTGGACCAGGTTTGGTCTTTGAGAAGAACTCAATTTGAAAAAAGCTGAGCCAAAGCTTTTTGGACTAAAAAAGTAGATTAAAATAAAATCAATTTAGCTTTAAACTGGATTAGGACTATCCAGTTTTGTGCAATTTCCCAAACAGAGTCTAGGAACATGTTTGGTAACATTTGATTGTCAGCAAATGGATTAGCTAAAATATTTAGTAAATTTAATGGATTATAATTCATTTTTAACTATAGAGTGTTTGTGCAATGAGTGGTTTATAAGCCACTATTATTGTCAAAATAACTTTAAAAAAACATTTAAATAGTTGAAGAGAGATAAATAGTGGTTGAAATTTTCTAAAATGACAAGGGGTATATTGTTATATTACACGGGCAAATATTTGTCTCATATAAGCACTATGCTCTGCCGCCCTTTCGAAAATTAAACCCCAATTTCTAAAACCTAAAAATCGCCTCCCAGAAGATATTTTCTCTTCGCTGAACAAGGCGGCAGCGGTGATGGCGGAGGAGCGGCGGAGGTGGTGACGATACCGCTGGACCACGTTAAAGACACGGATTCAGGTGATGGACATCAATGAGAGAAGGAAAAGCATTGGGAGGACAGTTTTAGGGTTTTGCTTAAAGGAGGAGGGTTGGGGGCTTGTCAGAGGGGCCTACTTGGGCCGCGACGGGCCAACATGCTCTCGGCTGAGAGCCAGGACTCCTTCATTTGAGATTTTGAGATGAGGTATGAAAAGGAGAGGGGAAAAAAGGGATAACTTTAATGCCATATGCTTTATTTGTTCTTTTTTCTTTTCTTTTGTTTTTGCGTAATATCATCGCCTCCTTTGATGCGTATAGGATAATATAGGACCAATGGTGATCTATGGCTTTGATTGTTGGACAAACTAGAGATGGTTTGGTCCCGTTGAGGACACGATAAAAGTATCGATTGAGATGGTTTGGCCATTGGTAGTTATATAGTCCGTGTTACATAGAAAGTCGTGGTACGAATTCAGGTATGCAATTCACCTCTTAGAAAATTTAGAGCTTGCTTCGGTATGCAAGTTGGGTCAATGACACTTTGGGTGCGCTTACCATTTTTCAAAAGTGTATAGTAGAAAACTAGAAAGCTAATGCACAATATTTTCGTACAAAATACTTAAATGCTTCTTTTTTATGGAGTTTATTTTTTGTTATTGTTTTCTTTTCACATAGTTTGCGTTGGGATTATAGTTTCATTTAATATTTTATTTTAACATAGATATTTAGTTATAGTAAAGCCATTGACTCATATATTATACTGTGTGCCTCCCTTCACTTGATTGTGCACATTGCATTGCTGTCTTGCACATATGCACTGAAAGGGATTCTGAGCCCCGCATACTTGTAAGTGATACACCAAGTTTGGGAACCAATTTGTGTATTGGAGGGAATCAGTTCATAAATGTATCGGGAATTGGTTCGCATGAACTGTACAATCGTTTGATGGGGGTTCCTAGGGAATCGCGCAACTAGCCAGTCATTTATAAAGGCCTCTTAATACCCTAATTAGGAGAAATTAAAATATAATAATAGGGCCATGAGTAAGAGGCAGACCTAGAAGAACTTGGCTTGAAATAATGAAGAAGGATATGATAATAGTTAACTTATTGGAAGAGATAGCCCAAAATAGAACCGAATGTATGAAGAGGATTCATATAAAACAACTGTAAAAATTTGGGAGATGGCGGCGGCAGTTCAGGGGGTAGCATGTTGATGGCAGTTATGGTGACCAGATTGGACCATGATAAAGACACGGATGAAGGTGATGGACAACATGAGGGAGGAAAAAGCATTGGGAAGACGGCTAGGGTTTTGCTTAAGAAAGGAGGTTTAATTGCCCAAGAACAAGGACTCCTCCATTTGAGATTTTAGATAGGTATAGTTTATCTGTTCCTTTTTCTTTCTTTGTCTTCTCGTATCATCATTGTCTCCTTTGATGCATACTTATAAGACCAAAGCTGCTTTATGGTTCGGAATGTTAGAGAAATTAGAAATGATTTGTTCCTATTGGGGATAAAATGAGAGAGTATTGACTGAGCTGGCTTGATTGTAAAGGCCTCCTAGTTAGGATAAGTTATAAGATTATATAATAATAGGGCAAATAATCTAGAGGTGGACCTAAAAAAATTTTGGTTTGAAGCAATTACGAACAATATGCTAATAATTAACTGAAGGAAGGAGATGATCCGAAATAGAACTGAATCGATGAACGTGATTCATGTAGCACGATCCCAAAATTTTGGGATAACGACTTTGTTGGTTTTGTTGTTGTATGTTGAGGGGAAACATAGAAGGTAAGGGTTGAGTTGAGGGTGTAATATTAAAACTAAACAATGAATGATATTTTGTTCTAAAAATCAAATGTAATCCAAACATTGATATTTTGATGTTACTATCCTGATATATAGTAGCACGGGATGATATTTTAATTTCAATTACTTTACACTTTAGCAGCAAGCTACAATCTATGTCAAAGTCGAGTTTCTGTAATTTATTATGTAACTCAAAACAACAAATGAGAGTGGTCGATTTAATTTGTATTTGTGATACCCTTTGTGAATGTGAAAATTATTAGAGAGGATAGAGAGAGGATTGAATTTGGACTAGGGGCATTTTTTGTCCATTTTCAATCACGTATCAAACACAAGATCCATTGGAGTTAACAGTGTCAATCAGGAGCTTTTGTGTGACAAGTTAAGGGTGCTTTTTTTTTTATTTTCAAAGTTGGCAGTAGTTTCGTGCAGAACCCTCCAAAATTCAGGGGTGTTGTGAAATTTACCTAATATTAAATGATATATGTATGTGTATATATATCTGTCCAGTATGAATATTTAATATCCATAATTGTATCCCACCAAATATGTATACGGATATATGTGTGGATATCCATGTTCTTTTGCATTCCTTGTTGCTGGTCATAACCATGGCATTTTTCCATAAAAGGAGCTAGACACTGTTGTGACTCGTTGTGATTTGGCCTTCAAGCTATATATATAGTCTGATGAAGTACGGTTTGATATGAAGTGGCACCAAAGACTGGTATGATGAGCATCAACTTATTATTATCATAGCATCAACTTATTATTAAGGGGAGGAATGCAATGGAGACATTTCGGATTTTCATGGATCTTCGGACTGGTCTATGGTGAAGAAACAATGAGTGAAATATGAAACTAGAGATACTAAATTCAATATTTAGCTCAAAGGGACAAGTTCAAGTACTCTTACAAGCTCAAAGGAGAAAAGTTCAATATTTAAACCTTAATTAGGTTTTAAAATTGCTCTAGGCTAATACATGGATGCAGGTTTATATCGGTTTTGGTTTTGCAGTTGGATTTTCAGAGAGCAAAGCAAAAACTAGTTATGCATGTTTAGGTCAATGCTCTTTCTTTTTCAAAGCAATGTCTCCCTCTGGTTAAAAAGATCGAAGAAGGCATAACATGGTGCCTGATAGTGGGAGATTACAAATTAAGAAAAACCAAGCGTATGAATCCTAACTTTAAAAAAGATGCCTTGTTTAAGAAACAGTTTCATGTGCGTTGCCCTTGTCAACATTCAAGTAAAGGTACAAGCTATTTCCTTTTTTTCCCCATTGAAGATGTGCATATATAGTAATATACATGCATCTATTATAAGAGAATGGATACAGAAAAAGCATATCTTATCCCAAATAAGGATACAGTTTTCTGAGAAGAAGAATTGAGAAAAGCATATTTACAGGGGATTATCATTCATTAATGGAAATAACTAGCATCCAGAAATTCATCCCGCATGTTCTTTTATCATATCAAAAGAGAATGTACTAAAATCAATTCCTTCAGATTATAAAAAATTTAGTTCATGCATTTGATTCCATGCTTTATTATATTCAATAGATACACGCTCACCTTCAGCTATATAAACAACACTAGCTATATGCTAGCTAAATAAGTTTGTGCTGCTCATCAGATCCTACTATTGCAATAGACGTAGGAAAATCGTGTTGGAATATCTCTCTTTACACTGATCCTTATTTTCTTTTTGATCCGCATTTTCTATTAAGTATCAACTAAAGGGTCTCGTTTATTTTCTCGTCCTTGAAAGAGAAAATATTACCACCACTTCTTTGTTCCTGGATTTCCTCTGATTCATAGTGTTCTAGGTCAATACTCTGAGATTCATAACAATTCTCTTATCTTAAAATAATTTCTATATTCTAGATACCAGATATGTTCTGGCATTTGTTTATGCTTTTCCCGTTATGATTGTTGAAGTGAACTATACAAAAGTCTATCCTTCAAATCTCAGAGAGTATTTAGGGGTTTTCCCCCCTTCTTTGTGCAATGGAAAGAATAAAAAATGATGACCAAGTTGAAATCATTTTAATTTTTTCTAGTACGGAAGGACCAGGAGCCCTCCTTGAGGGTTTGACTGGTCCATCCAAACAACAGATAGGCCTCTCAATGAGTCTATCAAATTGTTCGTGGAACATCCATCTTGATTCAGGAATAACCTGGAGGTATCTAATTTCTTTTCTCTAATTGTATTCATTTTTCACTATTAAAATTTCTATTTGTTCAACTTATATATGATGATTAGACCATAAATCTAGTTCTAGTTCTAAGAAGAAAACACTTCACTATATGTAAAATGTAACATTTATGAGAAGTAAAAATTATCTTACATTTGATTATGGCTTAACTCCCTCTTTGGTTGTCTTTTACAGATACAATATCATCTCTAGCAAGTTTCAACCACCCCAGGATTCTGTTTTCATCCAACCTGCGGAAACAAAGAGCGAATCTCCTACTACATCACACGAAACGTTGATGAGGAGATAGCTCGAGCTACGTAGAATCAGGTATGTTTGCATTTTGTTTAAAAACATTTCTTTAATTTCTTCTTTTATCAAGTGATGAAAATTAATTCCCTTTGGACTAGGAGCGGAGAACAAAGAGCAAAGAGTGTTGCTGCTATGTGATTGAAGCTACTAAAGGCAAAGAAAAGGAGATTCGGAGAAGCAAGAGCAGCATGACTGTAGGTAAAGTGAGGATTATTTATCATTTGAAGAGAAGCGCTGAGCTGCCAAGCAAACAAATGAGAAGAAAAAGAGTAGGGTGATGAATGACAATGTTGAATTCGAAAGATTAGTCTTCATCTTTAATGGTATTTTTCTTTTCCTTGAAATTATGGCATTCTGGAGTACCTGTGTAAAACCTGTCTGAAAGAGATTTTTCCCCCTTTGTTGAGTAATTTTTTGTAAGGATGAGCTGTACAGGACGATGCAATTTTCAATCTATTTAAGAAAATTTAATTTGCGGATGTTACTGTTTTGTTCATTGTCGAAAAATAATTCATTTGTTGACGGCCAAATAGCCCATCTGGAGTATGAGAAACACAGATAAGCTGAAGAATGTACATGCTATATGATACAAGACTTGTCAAATATGTAATAAAATTGTTCAAATTAGACTCTTGTTTCCTCTGTTACTGAATGGCGAATGCCCGCTGATTCTTATGATAAAAATTGAACTACTCTGTTACTTGCTTGAACTAATCTGTTCCTCTCTCAGTGAATAAGCGGCTCTCGGATTCGGGTATATTGTGGTGGGCTGTTTTGTGTGGGGGGCTTTGAATAAGTTGGTTTCATGACAAAAAATTGAACTCCCAACTGATCCTTATGATGAAAATTGAACTCAATTGATGGAAATCAAAGATGAGACAAACAAATGTGGTTGTCGGCTTCGATAAGTATGCGCTGGGTGTTGATAAGATTATAAGTACTGTTGATAAAAATAAAAGAGCAGTTTTGCTCCGTCCAGTTTCCTGCGCACATGCTTACCTTTTGCTCTTTAAATTGCCTCTTGGGTTGGCTTGATCGCCTAGCCATGGCGGGCTTCTTTTATGTGCGGCTCTAATGAGTTACTTTTGAATTTTTTGGGGTTATTTGGTTAAACTCTAAGTAGCTTCCCATAGTTTCGCTGAAAAAAGGATCATTTAGTGTACGGCTATGATTTGTATCTTGAATGGAAAGTAAAAGATACCGCAGTTCATGATATCAGAAAACGAATGACAAGCCCTTGCTTAAGAATTAAGTACACATTTCATATGCACGCGGCCCAATAGGTCACATGGCAAAACCGTGTCGCTCCCTCGCAGGGGCCTGGGTTCGATTCTCGTATGCGTCAAAGGCTCGATTAAAAAAAAGTAAACATTTCATGAGCTACTGCAAATAGATGTAGAAAAATAGTGTTAGGAATTTTATGACCGTTTTCTTTTTTCTTTTTGATCCATATTTTCTATCCAATGTTTAGTCTAAGTATCAATTAAATGTCTGTCTCTTTTATTTTCTCCTCCTTGAAAGAGCAAATATTCTCATCAATTCTTTGTTTCTGATTTTCCTCCGGTTAGTATTAAGCCCACGCCTTTCGGCAGATATTATTTACCGAGCTATATCTGTCATCAAATTGATAGTATGGTTTTTATATATAACTATTTATAAAAGCTTCAGCGATAATTTTTTACTAGTATTTACAAAGTGAATTTCTAAATCACTTAACAAAATAATACCTAATTAGCAAGTTTTATGAATTTTCTTATAAGAGAGCCAGAAAAGATATATATTTGTGAAATATTTGATAAAGATTAAATTCAATATTTGTAAGAACAAAAAAGAACAGTATTTTCAAGGTTAAAAAATGTTGTTTCAGCCGGAACAATTGGTAAAGGGCAAAAACAAAAAAAATTTTACACTGTGACATGAACAGTGTGTATGGGAAGAAAATCATTGCCTTGCGAACATTATGGCTGAAAATTATAATGTAGCATAAATAGTAATATTAATATTTTGAAAAAACTGTAGCAAGAATAGTGTTTAAGTTAGAAGTAGATGATGGTGATTTTGAAACATACTGTAGCAAAAATAGTTTTTTAAGCTAGAAGTAGTAATATTAATATTTTGAAACATACTATAGCACGAATAGTGATTTTGATGTTTTGCTTTTAAGTTAGAAGCAGTAGTTGATTGTCTAATCCAGCTGATGATAGTTTTCTAGATCATACTATGAGATCCATCACAATTCTTCTATATAAAACAATTTCTATAGTCTAGATGCTAGATATGTTCTGGCATTCGTTTACACATTCCCTAATATGATTGTTGAGCTTAATTAACTAAAGAACGTATGTCCTTCAAATCTCAGAGTTTTCCCCCCTTTCTTTTGCAATGGAAAGAATTAAAAATGATGAGCAAGTTGAGATCATCACTTCAATTTTTGGTGGACCAGAAGTCCTACTTAAGGGCTCAACTGCATCAAAATTGAGGTTCGCCGAATATCCATCTTGATCTTAGGAGCATATATTGGAGGTATCTAATTTCTTTTCTTTTTGTAAAATTTTTTATTTATCGGACATATAAATAATGATCAATCATGAATGCAGTGCAAGCTTTGAAAGAGAATAAAAACACTTTATCATGTATAAAATATAACATTTGCCAAAAAAAAAATATTTTACTTGAATTTTATTTTAAAAAAAAATCTTTTTTCTTTGTTTATTGGGGGGAAATGATGATTTGAATTCTTCTTTTGTTGCAAAGAGTGCCTTTATAGTGTGGCATTGGTTTCATGCAATTGAAGCTATTGAAGATGAAGAAGTAGAGATGAGGAGAAGCAACAACAGTATGATTGTGGGCATATAAAGAAGTAGAGATGAATAAATACACTGAATTAAGAAGATTATTCTTTGATTAAAATTTTTTTTCTTTGGAATCTTGGCATACTGGAGCACCTGTGTAGGATTTTCTTTTTTTTCTTTTTTGGTTTCTGTCTCTCTCTCTCTCTCTCTCTCTCTTCTTAGAGTAAGGATGGATGAATAAAAAACAAAGATACTTTATGATCAGTTTTTAATTTTCTTCTCTCGAAATATTTTCAGTAGAATGGAATATAAGTTAGATGGTATTCTTAATGGACTAATCAATTTTTAATTTATTTTTTATTTCTTTAGCAGATTAATTGTACTAGTTTATTCATTGTCCCTTGGCCTCTAAATAACTCGTTTGGATATGAGAAGCAGAGAAGCTCCGTATTGTGTATACTATAAACTATACGATACAAGAATTGCCAAATTAAAATAAAATAGGTAACATATCATAATTCACTAACTTGTTCAGCGCACTTACAAGCTTTAAATCAAATTTATGGATCAAGGAAATCGATATCAGATGTACTGATCCAGAAGTAAAATGTAATCGTAACACTCTGGTGCGTGCAAAATATCTGATTGGGGGACCTAATACTAATTCCAAATTAGGTGAGGGACTAATTTTTTAAGATATGAAAGATTTACGGGACTAATTTTTTAAGATATTTAAGATATTAGACACTTATATACCAGTGATGCTGTATGTATCCGAAATTTAGAGAAATTAGAGACAGTTTTGTCACGTATAAAGGCCTCTAAAGACAGGAGAAATTATAAAATTATTATAATATGGCAGCACACTGGAGGCAGACTTAAAAGAACTTGGTTTGAGGAAATGAAATATAATGTGTTAATGTTAAATTTAATGGAGTAGATGATCCAAAATAGAATCGAACGTAAGAATAGAATTCATGTAGCCGATCCGAAAAAATTTTGATAAATGCTTTGTTATGATTGTATGCTGAGACGAAAAGGAGAAGCTGAATGATATTTTGATCTAAAATGTAATGCAATCATTGATATTTTTATTTTACTATCCTGATATAAACAAGAATTGGATGATATTTTAATTTGGCTTTTACATAACACTTTAATAGCAAGTTACGTACATTCTACGAAAGTTCATTTTATGCAAGTTATTAGGTAACTTGAAACAGCCTTAGAGATTGGTCAATTTAGTGTTTGTTCGGATAGCTTCCCTTTGCGAAGTAAACATTATTAAAAAGCATTGGGAGACACATGTCAAGCAGATGACCTATTGGTGTTAACAGTGTAATCTGGGGGTTTTGTGAGACATGTGAAGGGTGTTTTTTTTTTCTTTCTTTCTTTTTAAGTTGGCATAGTTTCGTGAAAAGCCCTCCAAAATTCAGGGGGTTTTGTATCAATATACATTTCGAATATGAATATTTAATATCCATAATCATATTCTACTACCAGATACGTATGTGGATATATCTGTGGATATCTATGTTCTGCTTCCTAATTGTTGGTCATTACCATGGAATTTTTACCTCAAAGGAACCAGAGGTTGATCCGATGGAGTGACACCAAGAACTGCCATGATGCGCAATACCTTATTATTAAGGAAAGAGGAGAGGGGGGGGTGGGGGGGGGGGGTGGG
>JBAKGM010000200.1:4000216-4021155 GCA_037177215.1 Asparagus racemosus | reverse complement strand
CCCCGCCCAAACCCCAAACAAAAAGATTTGATGCTGCTCTAACAAAAAGAGCAAAGATTGTGCCTTCTAGATACAGAGAGGAAGCATCCACAGCTACAAGACAATGTCAAACAAAGGGCATTTAGTGAAAGGCTGCAACTAGTATAGTGACATCCAGTCAACACTCTCAAACTTGGGAGAGTGCTTAGATTGACTGTTTCATATATCTTTTGTTAATTTTGTGGCATATTTTGGGAGTTTATGAATGGTAATATGAGATAAATTATGGTATTTATGTGATACGCCAACTTTTGGGACCACAACTTTTGTAATGTTGAAAGTTGTTTAATGTTATAAAACTCAGTTTATGTATGGCAGCTCTAGTTTATGTGAATTATGTTGTGAAGTATCTTCATTCGAGTGAATTATTGTTTGTTAATTATGTTACATCTATGACAGGAAAGTATGGAAATACAAGAGGATCCTCTCCGATTTTTCGTTGAAATAAGAGAGTTTTGTGAGACAATATCAAAATTAATTGGGGGTTTCTGACATATAATTAAAGCTATGGGGTTTTTCTGAAAATAAATAGTTCCACTTTACTGAAACTAGAAATATACATATTGGAAGTGCAAGAATACACAACATAATAAGTTTTTGGGCAAATTAATAACCATTCATTGATTCAATCACGTATCCATATTCCATGATCAAAACCTTCATAAAACAAAACTAAAAACAACTCCTGTAAAAAAATACAAAAAATAGAAATTGAAAAACTTGTGGAAATCATTTCCAATTATCAATATATGTTTCTTATTCTGAAATTGTCTCTCTCTTTCTCAACAATTTCTTTTTTTATGGTCCTGCTAATGTAAAGAAAGAACCCATGTTCGTCGTCATCTTCTCTCCCCTCCTGAAATTTCCTCTAAAGAATCCACAATCCCTACTCTTTCAATTAGGGCGCCATTCAAAATGGGTTTGGAGCTATAACAACTTATTCTTCATTGATTGAGTTTCGAAATCATTAACAAAATACCTGCAAACATGAAATTCCTAGATTAACAATCAACCGAAAATAGCATAACTTCATGCTTAGATGGAGGGAATCAAAAGAAAACAATAAAGACAAAAAAAAGAGAGAGGGAGGGGAAGGAGATTGGGTCTCACTTAAGATGAGAGGAGAAAGGAGAAAAAAAGAAAGGGTTTTGGGGGTTAATTTAAAGAAAAGGCATTATTGGTGTTCTTTTAAAACTCGATGGTAGTTTCGTCTTTTAGATGCACGTGAGGAATGTTGATTGGGGTGTTTTTTGACAAAACTTAAGGGAGGTTTTCTAATATTTTGAAAGTTAACAGGGGTTTTTGGTACTCGTCCAAAGTTAAAAGGGGGTTTTCTAATATTAAGCCTTTATTTTAATCAGATAATTAGCAAAAAAATATATCAACGTAGTAACTCCAACCGCCGAAGAAAGATTGTATCTGTAAGAAGGATAAGTTAAGATTGTGAATTATTTGCTCGAGATACTAATATTAGATTCTATAGATTAGATTAAAAATCTTATGATTAGATATTATAGAATAAGGAAAATCAAATACTGTTGTGAAAATATTTAAGTTTAATATTGACATTTGTTGAGAAACTGTAACAGGATTTGTTGATTGTTAGTTAATGCTAAATTTGATCATAGCAAGAATTGACGTCAAGATCATGTGCATAATTTCGTTAGAACCCACTGCATTCTTGGAGTGGGGTGTACTACAACAAATGACTATGAAAATAGAGTATCTTAGGGCGTGTTTGGCAATATATTAAAAACTAGGTCAGGATCAGTTCTACCCTAGTTTTATCTTAAATGGGTTTTAGTTAGACTAAGGGAGGGGTGGTCTAAACTAAAACCAATTTAGCTAATATTTTTAGCCTACAAAAACTGGGCTAATTTTGGCCCAGTGTTTTGCCAAACAAAAAAATATTTAAAACTGGACCAGGTCCAATCCTGACCCAGTTTTAGAGATTTGCCAAATACACTTTAGTTTTTAACTTAAATTTTCAATACAAGTTAAATTTTCTATTGGTTCTTTAAAATTTAAGCTTCTGATAGAATTGAATAATCAAAGACATTAGGAATTCCTTTTTTTTTTAAAACTTGCAATCATGTATATGTTGATTGTGAAATAACACTAATTTGGTGAATTAAGGTTGTAGAAATTATGATAAAGTGTGATATGATTCAAAAATTTTCTAAAAAGAAAACTGTGAAACTTTAGATCTATGAAAAAAATTACATTTACGATTATAATTGGGATTAATTAACCTGTACATGAATTATCTGTGGACTCATCCGATGATCTCCTAGACGGGTGCTCGTCATCAAATATAAATTATTTTCTTTGTTGATTCCCTCCAATATATTAGTAGACTTAAGACAAGATATCAATAAATATATCAATAGATTTGTTGGTTTACCGTACCTCACCTCTCTACAGATTAAATAACAGGGTATCAATCTTCTAATATAACACAAAAACTCATTCTGACTGCATGAGTAATGACATGTCACCGCACAAACACACATAACGAATGCTTTCAAGTCATAGCATGTGCATTCACTAACTTCCAAGTGAGACATGCAAATTACGGATTTAAATTAGTTCATTATTTTTAATGCCCAGTATACATATTCTTTTTTTTTTTTTTTAATACAAACCCAATGTGCGATAAGATTTGTAAAATTGATAACAAATTTCATTGTTAATGATTGGGACTATCTTAAAGAATTTTGTTAACTAGATAGACGTTGTTAGTTCATAATCAGCAATCTTTTTCTTGGTAAGGTATCAAAGCAAAACTTAGGATTATATGACATGAGAAGAGTAAAAAGTCAACAACCCTGAAATTAGAATGTTATTATGTTATAATTAAAGTTATAATCACATTTAAAGATGGAGCCTACTTCAATCATTCCCATTTCTAAAAGAATATTATCGTGCATTATGGTATAAACGCCGCACATAATCTGCGAAAATCAAAGCACGTTGCACCGTCATCTTAGATATACTGCTTTTATAAAACAAGATAATTTCTCTATGTTTGGCTCAAGTACATTAAGGTCAACTCGTATCCCCTCAAATGAAACGATCAATTCCATTAATAAAAAAAAAAGTTGACAATTCTCTGCTTGAAATAGGACAGCCGCTGCCCTTGGACTCCTAATCATTGAGAGCCAACAGAGTTACATCGATATAGTTTGCAAGTATTAGCACCAAAAGTAGAGCATAGAAACAACTAAAAGAAATGCTACAGATGGTATTCAATTTTTCATTTACATGATGAAAACAATGAAGTTAGTGGATGAAGTACTGGAGTATTTACTTCTCCTCCCACGCTCCTTCTGTAATCAAAGGAAAAAAGTCTCTGAATCCCTTCTTCTTCCTTTTTTTCCTTCTCTTTTTCTTGCCATTTTCTGCAAAATTTAGATATTCGAAGTTAAGCTTCTCTGTTGGGGAGGGAAGAATCTGAGGCAGTTTAGTACCACCATCTCCTATTGAATACGCCACCGCGGTTTAGCCTTCGCAAAAAGAAAGAAAACAGAAATATGAATCCGCTGCCACGAGTATGGAATCTCATGAGGCTGTTGCCATGGAATTCAGTCTGTAGCTCCTCCTAACTATCAAGACATATTTTTCCAAGTCAAGTATGTTACCTTCTGGATAACATACTCATGAGTCGATTATCAAGTATGTCTGAACTATATATATCTTCTATAGCTTCAAGATAATCATCATCTTTGGCATGCCGGAGTACCTGGTGTATAAGAAAGTTTGTACTCTTACGTCTTTTTGGTTTTAGGTAAAGATTTGCAAGAGAAAATATGAGACAAATTACTCTTCAATTAAATCTGTATAGAGAGGTAGAATGATTGTAAGGATGATGGTATCATTAATGGAGTCGGCAACTTTTCTGTGTTCTTTGTTAATCATTCAATTTGCAGATATAATAAACTTATTTTGTCTCCTGAAGTTAAAAAAAATAACTCATATTTGTTTACGTATATATTTTTTTCCTCCATCTTATTAGAACTGGCAGATCAGCACAATGATCTATTGATGTATGGATACTTGATCAGCAGTTGAGATGTTAGGAGTCTTCATCGCAATGCCAATTTAATTTCACTAGGCTAAGTAATAGCTGGAAATATACTTTAAACTAAAGGGAAATATTTGATTGAAATAACAGCATATTTTTTTTATTAAACTGTATGAAAAACTATTTTTCAGTAGTTTAGGGTAATTTAAATTAATGGAATAAAATTATTATCTAGGACATAAGAACTTTATACTTGTTATGACTAAAAGGGTAGGAGTCGTGCTAATGAAAATTTACAAATTATTAAATTCTAGAAACATTTAGAAGTTGAAAAAACGAATGCATGAGGTAAAGGTGAATACCTGATACATAGCAATTATTTAAGGGTAAATTTCATAAAACTACAGACTACCACAGAACTTTTTAACTAAATTACAATACAGAACCATCATTGGCACTTCACTGTCACTTAGTTCATACTTCATAAATATTAGCTCTTCAATTCTGGGTTGGAAGTTATAAATAGAGACAATCTACTCCTTTTACCAACTTTGTAATATCACTAAGGGATTTCAGTTGTTTAAAAAGTTTGCGATATTTTTCTCTAGTAAAAATAGCTTAGGGCATTTTCCCGACAAATCCTCATTGCATTTTTCTGAAATGTGTCCTTTTTTGATTGAGCAAGGGACCTTTTAGGCTAAATTAGTTATCAACCTTGTTAGTTTGTGACATATTAGATTTAACTATGGCTATAACCCTATAATCAATCAAAATCAGGAACTAAAGCAGCTTTAAAGCACCTACGCTTACTTTTCAAGTAGTATTAGTTTACATGTTTTAACTTTTTAATCTTAATTATGTTTGCAAATTTATCTAAGCGTATACTTGGATGTAGATTTCTGGTGGTATTTAATTTTCTATCGGATCTTTGGAGACCAAGCAAATTGATAATGCATATTTAGAGCAAGCTATAAGGACAGGTTACTCTTTTTAAGCAAAAAAGTGTCCTTTCGTGAAAAAGATAAGGTTAAAAGGGTGTATGAAAGTGGGAGAAAGAACAATAGCAGACAAAGAATTTAAATTCTCAATTTACACAAAAATGCATTTGCTTAAGAAACAATTCATGTTCACTATATCCTGCTTATTTTGTACAAAATTGAAGCTACCATCAATATATACATTCATCTATTACAAGAGGATGAATATATGAAATGCATATCTTGTACTGAATAAGGATTTGATTTTTTTTGACAAAAGGCATTGAGACAAACCTACTTAGGAAAATATTACATTCCATAAAGGGAATTAACATACATCCAGAAATTCATGCCACCAATATTCCTATTTGATTGTGTCAAAGGAGAAAGCACTAAATCAATACTTTTTAAAGTAACAAAAAATAAGTTCATGCATATGGATGCACGTCCTCTAAGCAGATTCAGCACATATTGGCTCTCCTTCAACTACATAAAAACCATATGCTAGCAAAACAAATTTGCGCTTGCAATAGATGTGGGGAAGTTTTCTCTCCTTTTCTTATTTCTCTTTTGAAAATTTGGGTGATAGTTACACTACTTTTTGGTCCACCATAAATTAGCTCTATTCTCAGATGCATTTGTAGTATCTGATCCTATTCTTTCCTTTCAAATCGGTAGAGTATAAATATACAAATATGTCCCTCAATCCTGGTGAAACTTATTTGAGTTTTGGTCAAGTTGATAACTTTGTTATATTTTAATAGTATGGGAGAAATGGGAGCTCCCCTTGAGGGATCAACTGGTCCATCCAAGGAACTAATAGTCCTCTCAATGGAGAGCCTATTAAAATGTCTGTGGAACATCTATCTTGAGCTTGGTGCTGCTTGGGGTAATAAAATTTTATTTTCTTTGTATTTATATTTCCACTAAGGGTTAAATAATTGAGACGAATTTTAGTAATTATCAACTCACTAAATATAATAAGGGTTAAAAATTACAAACATAATTATAATTTACATTTGATTATAAGAGTTTTACTTGCTAACTCTTCCCCGTTTAATTCTTAGAGCTGCAATCTCACCTCCCACTGTCTCAACTACAACATCCTCAACCGCCCTTTTCACTTCGACACAATGATTGGAGTCAATCAGGTATGTTGATATTTGGAAAAAGAAGGAAACAAACTCTTCGTTTGCATGTCATATTTTCATTTGGGAGAAATGATGACACTGAAGTCCTAATTTTTCTTTTTCTTTTTTCTTTGTTTTTTATTAGAAAGAACGCATTCTTGGTATGTCGAGCATTTCAGGAAAGTGGGCTAGGATCGAAAAACATGGAGGAAGAGGGAAAGGAAGCAGACCCCAAGGATTTGGTTGCAAAAACAGAGGATAAAAGAGGAGTTGGAGAACATGTGTTTTTTATGTGAAGTTGATAAAACTTGACGTGTGGCAACGAGGAGCTCATCTCGTACTACCTCAACAAAAGTTACTCAACCTTCCCTTTCATCACTCCACACGACTGAAGAGCTCAAGTAAGTTAGAAAGCCGTGAGGATCAATCGGGAGTTTGGGACAAGACACAATGGTTCCAAGAACAAACGAAAACAGAGGAGGAGGAAATATGTTTTTTATAATGAAAATTTGGATATATTATGCTGCTGCTAGACATCAAAGATGCATCTGCCAATCGCTTTACTATGATCAAATTGCTCCATGCATCCTGCAGTATCTCTATGTAATTTTTACCTTTATTTTCTATTTTGGTTAGAGGTTTTAAGGATGAGCAAAGACAAGTCTATTATCTTATTTTAGTTGTTTTCACAAGGAATGTTATTTTCTAGTTCGATGATCAATTGATAGATGATTGTAAGAATGCATATATTATTAAGAAATTATGTAATTTTGAATACATTCTCTGTTACTACTTCATTCTATACATGTTACTGTTTTTATTTTTTATGCCTTGGACTGAAAAAACAAGTTATTTTATTAATTGCAAGGTCCATTCTTTTTCTTGATCCTCTTAAAATTGGCAGGATGATTAAGATTGACTGGCAACATGGTTCTGACAAATTTGACAAAAATTAGCTGCTTGACAAGGTTATAGAACATAGACTCGTTAGAACATTTAGTTCAAGCCTTAATTATATAGGTATTTATGCTCTACTTCTCATCCTCCTTTTTTACGTGAACTGTTGATCGTTAAGATTGATAAGTTGAGAAGGGCCTTTTCTGGAATTCATAATAATTTTACAAAACTAGGCTGGTATTAGTACAAGCAAGTGATATTTAAGATCTGAAGGTCTAAAATTAAAGAGATTTAAAATATGATATTATGGGATAAACAATAGATTTGGTTTTATTATAAACATGTAGATAAACTTACCCATTCTTTGCTCTTCTCCACTCGATACTGCATTAAGATTTTTTATTTGGTTAGCTTTATCCATTTTCTTTATACTTATTGCTTGACTAATTCAAGGGACTTTTATTGAAGAACAAACATTTCTAAATTAATGGATAATTTGGACAATGTAATGGAGAATTCAGATCCAAGGCAAAGCAAAAGGATGCTGAATTTTGATAGAATCTAAACAATCAGGAAAGATGCGTTCTTATTTAATGGAAGAGGAGGCAGAGTGAAAACTACCACATGGACAATTATTCTTTGTAGGAACAATTGGACATGATAATTTTTCTAGATCAGCACAAAATAAGCACTGGTCAGTAACATAATGATGCAGGAGACAGAAGATTCCACGGCCTTATTCATACTAATCAATCCCCACAAATGAAAAAGAGCTGATGGATCTAATACATAATGTCTCTTTAAATGCTGCATATAAATGGAAGATAAATTGAAATCTGAAACAAGAGAAATGTGAGAAATACCATTTTATTAAGCTTTGCTTCCAGAATCCATAATGGTGCGGCAAACAGCTAATGTATTGCTCCCATTAGCCCACTGGATAATCTTTGATTCTCTACCCTTCAGACAGAAAAGCTGCTCAATTTAATCCCAAAAACAAGAATATGTACCTATATAATTTCACTTGTCAATAATAAATGAAGCAAATTATCATTACAAAGTTATTAAAAAAACTATGATTTGACTTTTAATTAGAATTGACTTTAAAAAAATTGAACCTTTGAAGGTTCTCCCATTATGACATGAACTTGTCGCTCATAAATGAAAACTAGACCTTCAAGGATCATATACTTTAAACAACCTGATGTGGTTTTCTAATTGTTATAGAACAGTATATTTGTTCTCCTGATAATTGAATCTTCTTATGAATGGTAAGGTATACTTGCCAAACTAATTAAAGGTCTTTTTGTATATTTACCCTCCAATCTACTGCACTTTTAAGTATACCCCTCAAGTCCCCTAACATTAGATAAGTCTACCCTCACTTAACACTGCTAGTGAATAATATCCAGGATATTCATGTTTGGGAGTTGGGAAGGAGAAGAAAGGGGAATAGAAGAGAAGGGAGGGGAATGAGGCCCCTCCTCCCTTTCCCGGGTAACCAAAATTACATTGATAGGGGCTGAATGGGGTGAAAAAGAAAAGCAACTTCCCGACAACGTGGAATGGTTACCATCATCCCCCGCAGGTGACTTAGTAGTTGGGGCTTGGGGATTGGCTCACTAGGCCAATGGTCAATCCGTGTCTACAGCATTGCCTATACCCAATTTCTAATTACTAGGTATTGCATCATATGTGCTATTCAAGACGGCCCCGGGCTCCGGGGTTTACTTGGCTTGTACTATCAGGCTCGGAATGCTGGGCCTGGGTTATGGGACCTTCCTCGGAAACCCCACACCTTGAGCAATTCAGGGTTCCCATAATTGGCAGAGTTGAGGGTTCGAACTCGGGGCTCCTCCATGATACCTGAGAGCCCTAGCTTTTAAGGTTCCTTGCACCAAAGAAAAAATAAATACCATCCACATTTATATTAAGGATTGTTAGTTACTTAGTCCTACTAACTATTCTAATTAAAAATACCCAAAAGTTCCTCCTCCTCTTTTAAAATCCAAGCAGAGACAAAATGCGCACGCTAAAACCTCCGTGTTCCACAAATGAGTTATAACAAACATTTGGCGTGCAACATACAGAACAAAAAAAAAAAAAAAAAAAAAAAAAACAGCAACAAACACTTCCATTATAAACCAACCACTATTCAACGAAGCATACACCGATCCAAAAACAAACAAAGAATCAGCGATAACTCACAAAACCCCCCAAAAAAAACCCAGATGCCCAGATTCTCAAATACTTACCCGAAGCGGCGAGGTGGGCTCTGAAGCATCAGAGAGATTGAGACTGAGACGATGAGAGCATCCCGAGCTTCCCAAAGACTAGCACCCAACTTTCTAGCAGAGATTGAGAATTGAGGGGTAGTCATCTAATTTCGGGGCTTTTGGGGGGTGGTGTTATAAATATCAAGATGTTAAGGACTAATTTGAGATTTATTAGAATACGGGGACATATATGCTAAATAAATCAGTTAGTGCACTTCAGCCCTTCATATATTACCTTATTTACATCGAACAGCCCCTTCGTTGTAGCTCGGTTACTTATATCTTCTCCCTCTTTGATCGTCTCCCGTCGATTCTCTGGAGGTTCCGCTCAACTCAATCGGAGGTAACTTCTCTCTCCAGATCTGACATTTTTCTCGATTTTTCCAATCATATTCTCTTTAATTTTCTTGAAGTTTTGTTCAAGAATCAAGATCGCCTTTTTCTAATTGATCAGCCCCATTTTCTCTGTAGATCTCACGCATCGCTTGCGCCGGATCTACGAAATTTTCATGGTAAAGATTTTTCATTTTTTGTATTTTTTTTCGGTCGCTAGCTATGCCTTTGATCTGATTTCTTATAGCCTTGTGTGTTTTATTCAGCAATTAGTTCACATAATCATTAAGAATAACTTGTGTTTAGCTGTTCAAGAATAACATATGTTTTAGGTTTAAATAGGGCGGAGAAAAGATTAATCTAGATTTGGATAAAGAGATCTATATCTTGTTCACTTCACAAGCACCTGTACACCCCTTAGCATAATGATTTCTAGTATTTTTCTACAAAGATGATGGATACATAACGTTTATGTTAAAAACACTCCGTTGTGGGTCATGCTTGGAGATCAGTGTTTGACATTTTAAGTGGAAGATTGTAACAAGTCATGTTGCGCACTTTTGGAGAAACTTGGTCGGCTTGTTAGATATATCCGGTGTTGATGGCATTTGATATTGGTTGCAAACCGAACTATTTGGTTTCTTGGAGGCTTCTTGTATTAGCGGAGTGTTCAGATAGTAGTTGGGTGCATGAAACATGAGCAATATCATTAACGAATGTAGTTATTGATTCATCTCTATATATTAAGTCTAGACTTGAATCATGATCTATGAGCAATACCCGGCCTTGCGGTTTCTTTTTTGTCCTAGAACATAGTGCATCAAAGTAGAATTTGTTGTCCTTCTGCTTTAAATCACGAAACAGAACTGATGGAAAGATTCTTTATTTCAAGAGATGATGTGATAATTTCAGCTGATCTTTGCAATGAGAATGTAGTTTGAGTATAGGAGCGTAGTTTAGTGATTATATTTAGGCAGGATTATAGGATTGCAAAAGTTCAGGAACATGCTTCTATGATCTTAACTCCGCCGCATTATTCATTCCACTTTCAGAATGCTGAAACAATTTTTGTTTCTTTCTTTTTTATCCAGGGTTCTTCTCCTTCTGTGAAGAACATTCTTCTACTGGATTCTGAAGGAAAGCGTGTGGCTGTTAAATATTTTTCAGATGACTGGCCCACTCATAGTGCAAAGGTGGGCTTCGAGAGATCTGTGTTTATTAAAACCCTGAAGACCAATGCTCGTTCAGAAGGTGATATGCAGAAGCTTTAGCTTGGAGCATGAGTAGCGATCTTTATGTGGCTATATATCATATTCACTTCACATCTTTCCCTATATATGGATTGCCTTCTTACGTCTGCTTGGATCATTAAGTTTCATTTTCATAAGGAAGTTTAGAAAATTCTTTTAGCTCACCGTGACTTTACCTTTCCTCAACTGCAGCCGAGATTGCAATGTTTGATGGATACATTGTAGTCTATAAATTTGTCCAGGACCTGCACTTTTTTGTCACTGCCGGAGATGATGAAAATGAACTCATTTTAGCAACAGTGCTTCAAGGCTTCTATGATGCTGTTGTTAATCTCCTCAGGTCTATTGCTGTTTCCCTTGTCTCTCTTTCTACCCTTTGTTCAATTGCCTGATGATGAGTTTCTTTCTACCAGGAATGACGTGGAAAAGAGGACTGCTCTGGAGAACTTGGACCTGATTCTACTTTGCATTGATGAAATTGTTGATGGAGGGTATGTTTTCTTTTTCCCTTTCATGTTATTTCGAGTAATTGAGGCTGGAAACTTCTCATGACTAACTTCAAGCATTTGATGCTTGAAACTTCTCCATGACAAAAAATAGTTAAAACTTATAGTAGGATGATTAAATTCCCGAAACTGATTATGTTCACTACAAGGTTTAAAATGTATTCATATTTTCATCTAACAATATCTTTGCAAGAAGAGTCAACATATTTTGTCATTGAGGTGCATGATGGCAACAAGGTCTGTGATCGATGCAATTATTTTTTGTTGCATATGGTGCATCCCTTTCTGCCTCTGCAAGTTTAAACTGTTTGGTGTTGGCTCAGTAACTCCTTGGTCAAATCTTCTAGTGCACCCTAAACAACTCTGACCGAATAGCAGAAACATCCCACATAACTCTATAATTAGCATTTCTTTTGTTTGTATTTGCTGCAATAAATAGCTGGATCTGATTATGGTGGCAGGCAAATCTTAGTACTACAAATGATTTTAGTGGAGGTCTTGCGTTCCATAATTATAGGCTAATGGTAGGCATTTGATGTTGCTGCATGGTTATAAGGGAATTCCTTATGTGCTTATCTTGTTTCTTCTTTTAGTTAAGAAAGGCTGTATTCTAAGTTGAACCATGGACCTCCTATTGCCCTACTCCAACCATTTCACCACCTGAGCCAGATAGCGGGGGCATTTCCTGGTAATTTTGATACCACATACGGAGCACTCATTCTGCATTTGGTTCAGCAGAAAGGATGGAATTAAAAGTTTACTACATCGAAGGTGCTAGACATTTGGTACAGTGTCATGTAATTAGGATGTGATTCTTAATGATAAGGAAACTAGTTAACTGGGACTTTGCTCAATTCTTCCACCGAAAAGGAGAATCAAATTTACTAGCACAAGCAGTAGAGTTGTGATCTACTGTAACTGGGATGGCTGGTCTTTGTCAACTAGTGAGGTCATAAGGATGTCTAGTCGTTAAAACTTTGCTTGCATATTTAATCATCCATTTCCTTTTGTTTTCCTTTTTGTTTTATTTTATCTTTCTTTTTCCCATTGTTGATAGAATCAAATAAAAAGAAGGTCGATAATATGTGAGGAAATGCCAATAAAACTTTGTAGGTCTGTTTTCTTTTTGAAAATCCTTCACATTCTTTTCTCTGCCTCAATGCAGGATCATCTTGGAAACCGATGGGAGTGCCATTGCTGGAAAGGTTGCAACTAACGCTGCTGATAGTTCTGTGGCTTTCTCTGAGCAGGTGAAATATCTTATCTAGGTTCCTTACCTTTACAAGTTCGTGAATTCTAGTTTTTAACTCTTTTGACGGGCTTTTTGTTATTTTTTCCCTTTTCTTCAGAACATTTCTCAAGCATTGGCTACAGCAAGGGATCACTTTGCGAGATCTTTCCTGCAATGATTTTGTAGTGACATTCTGGTTTTGCTTACCTTGGATTCCAGCAATAGCCTTCTTCTCATCTTTGTCATTCATTTTGAGTATTGATTATGAGTCTGATACGTTTTCTTTTATTGGATCAGTTGTAACTTTTTTCTTATTGAAACTATTGTATCTGGTTTAGATTAATAAAGGGGATATGATTAAATTGTGACTTAGATTGTTATTTGGACATGGTGATATGTGTGAATGCTCTGCAGAAATTCAATAGGATTACAAAACAATGTTATCAAATGGTGATATTGATGAAGGGATGCCCTATTTTTGGTTAATTTGCTACAGAAATTGTTGTCCTTTATTGGTTCCTTGTCTTTTAAAATGCTGAAAGTTTTGTTCGTCTCGGGCTGGCAATGATATCGTAGATCATATCAATTCGATTTGGTACTCTCTGTTGATTTATATTGTTGGCAATGGTTCGGCAAAACCCTAAATAGATAGACCATTAATCTTGGAAATCAGTTCTTTCAAGCTCTTGCGCAAATTTTATTGTTTGTGCTAACGTTTCTCAACCAGTGTGTTGCACATATCAGCAGTTTGTTGTGTTTCCATATTTGAACTTTCTCAAACCGTAAGGGTGGTTAATTTCTCCTCCCCTCACAAGGAAGATAAAAAGATCTTCATGATGTGAATATGTCTCGAATCTAAGATCGTTTGCTGATTAAGCTTTGGTTTCTCTATCAACTGCACGAGTTTATTCTGTATAAAATTTGCATGTTGTGGTGTGATAATGCAGAGTGTATCACTGTCTTCAAACATCTCAACCGTTGAAGAGCGTCTTACATTCGTTCAAATCAGTTTTGGGTTTAGTCTAACAGTGATATGAGATGCGATTTACCACACCAAAAAAAAAAAATATAAGATGAATATATGGTTAAATATGTCCTGAATTCATGTCCCAAAAAGAATTAATATGTTTTGAGTCTCAAATCTAATGAGATTAGTCTAGTACACCTATGATTCATGGACCTCTGCAACCTGACATGAGCGACCAAAAAAAAAAAACTATTCCTAATATGATCAATTTACAGAATTGTATCGCAGAGGCTGACAGTTTTGAAGAGGCACACATGCCATTTACAAAAATGCGGACAAAGTACCGACATTCAAGAGATTTCTTTTTCTAATGTATGCAAATGTCAAGTATCGCTGTTCTTCTTTCTCTTCTCCTAGGCAAAGATTGCCTTTGAGCCACAAACAGCCACTCTTTCAAAAGCTGTGTTCAGCTCTAAATAATTGTTTTATGTGCAGAGGAATACTATGAGACCCTACATGTTTTTATCCCTCCTTTAAAAGTTATGCTTTGAATGTATCAGGTATTTCTCCTATCTTATTATGCTCTGGTTTTCGATAGGTGCAAGAGAACTGGAGAAATAAATCGATGAAACCGAGTGATTTTCTATGTTAACTTAACGGGGGAAAAATTGTCCGTTTGATTTCCTGCGCCTTTGATTTCTTTATTTGTTTTGATTGTCTTCATATTTTGTTTGCTGAGTTTGGCATGCTAATGTGTCAAGCCTTCTGGTCCTAAAGATTTTTAGCATTCCTTCGAGTAAAACATGTTGATCACTGATCTGTTCGAGTTTCTGAAATATTCTCATATGTATATTCATAAAATCCTGAAACATTTTTTTGTCAATAGTGGACATAGGAAATTCCTGATTTTTATGCAACAATTCAATCACAGGTTGCAGCTCTAGTATGTAAACTTATAGAATGCAGCATATAGAAATTCCAGGACAGCAGAAACAAACACAGTCTTCTTTCTTTCGTTTCACACAGATCCCATTTTTTCATACTCGCTATCTTTAGCAAGTAGCAGGCCTTTAACTTTTCGACGATCCTGAAACAAATAACAATACAAAATCACCGTTAAACTTCAATTATGAGCAACACGAAAGTTATTAAGAGGAGAAAACTTACATGCTGTGCATACCGATGAATCCTTTGAATCAAAGGAATTCCATCTCTTTAACAAAGATTACTCTGGATCTCTTCTTCCTCTAGTGCTGCCTCTAGTTAAGGCCAATAGAGCTTTTCCTACACCTCCGATACACCAGACGAAGCCTAAGCTAATGACCAGAGTTAAGAGGCATAGTAATACATACATTGCCTATAGTTTCTTCTCGGCTTATCCAAGAAGATGATTCCATAAGCAAGATCAAGATGAATGTCCCACGAGCAATGAGCACCAAATTCTTGATGATAAAATATTTCGATAATTATTTACCAAAATGAAGGAAGATATTATTTAAAAGGAATGAAGTCCACGAGGGATAAGGATATAAAGAGGAAGAGCTAAGGGAAGATGGCAGTTGGATACACGCTAAATAAAATGAGCAAAAGTTACATGACTAATACTATTCAAAAGTCACAAAACTTTTGCAAAAATGAAAGATTAAAAAAAAAATCAGATATTGAACTTTATTGCTTGGGGACCGTAGATTCCCTTCTTGCACTTGATCAAACCTGGAGATTGCACAATGAGAAAATGATTAGAAATTACAGCATTGTTTTACAAAATAATTTATGATAGCAAATTTTGGAAGTGGTGGAATTAGAACTTATTTTGGTGATCCATTATCTGGCTGCATTTTTTAGGAAAAAAAAAAATTGTACAGGGAAGTTTCCGAATTCATTTGATTGTGAGGTTTGCAAAGAATTTGTTACGGCAGAAATGAACTTGGTCAAGAAAAATAATACATGTAAAGGAAATCATGCCATCGATTTCATTCTATCAGTAGTTAAATTGTCCGAAATGTAGAGAAATCCAACAAAATAATGTTACCAAAGTTGTCTAATTAAAATTTTTTGAACAATTGTGATTATAGCCCACTCGAAAGATGTTAACATTTCTAATCTAGTATGAAAGTACATGTAAAGGATCATAAAAGTATGTCTACAGCATATGCATATATAAAAGAAAAAATTTCTCATTTGAGCCAACAAGCTCCAATTGATTAAAATTGAACTAATGTCGGGTGTTTAGGTGTCTCTTTTGTGTGTGTGCACGTGTGTTTTATTTTTTTTTTCCCTGTGCATAATTTCGACAATCATACAATTAAAAATAGACCTTAATTTGCTTTATCGATTTTCTTAAGCACCATCACCCACTTGCATGCTAGAACAAGTGCTTAATAAATCATGCAAATTTCACAGAAATTCAACTACTTTAGAAAACTTAATCATTACATAAACTAAGATCTACACATTTCTGTAAAACAGAAACTGAAGAGAACAGGGCAAAAGAAAGTGAAGAGGAGGAAACAATGTCTAAGAGTGAAAAGCCATTTACCAAACAAACAAATTCCAATGCAAATATCACCAATCTCTCCTTCACTTCTTGAGGCATTTAAGTTTATATATTGATAGATATATGAGCATACAGTGCATATTTTCATACTTTTTATCATATCCTGTTCACATCCTGGTCATAAGTACATGAATCTAATTCACAGGAATATTCTAAATAATTGCCTTCCAAGTTTATTTATTTCAGTTTTGTATTAGCTGGCATTTTAACTTGCAAACCAAGTGAGAGATTTGATGTAATATATGGTTTGTTCACATTCTTCCCCTGACCAATCCATATATAAAAATTTCAAGAACAGTGACTCACAAACTTAATCAATAACTTCCTTTTTTATCTCAAAACTTAATAATTTCCGTAATTTACAAATTCTTCCTCTGTACTATACATCCCTAATATAAATTTTCAAACATACAATGTATATACTTATTACTTCCAAAATAGTTTCTTGTGAAGTGTTTTCAGTCAGAAGCTTCTAGAAGCTTGCAAAATCAAGATTCATGCCCTCTAGGTTGAGCAATAAATCTTGTAATTATATAGTTAATTACTAGTAGGATTTGCTATAAGAATATAAACGCAACTGGCAATCTGGTTTTTTTGTCTTTTTTATTTTTTTAAATAAAACCACTTTGTGCCATTAAATGCATGCCAATAAGAGGAAAGCAAATACCCTTTTGCCTTACGTGCTTTGTACTGAAAGTAAATTGTTTTAGACTGTGGTAAAAACTAAATAAGAGAAAAAGAATTTTGGATCCTTGAATCTGTTAATCATTCTTTACCACTGATATATCCATGTACAAATAGATTAATAAACTAAATGGAAAATGGATAAAATAAAATAAAACTTAATTATTTTAATTTATAATCATGTAAAATTTATTCTAATAATTACAATTAACAGGTAAAGCCGGATAAAGCATTTAATTCGAATAAATGTCACGCGAACGTAATGACTAACGGATCGATTGAACATACTTAAAACAAATTCTGTAGCTAGTTTCATTAATTTCCGAATTAATGATAAGATCCTCTCCTCTAATTCTGCGCGAATGACTAATTAACTTGTCTGGCGATGTTATCGTTGTCACAATCATTGTTCCCAGTATCATTATCGTTAATCGTGTGTGTTGCATTAGCTTAATAAGCCATGATTTTTTTTCTCGTTATTAACAAATTTTAAATTTAAAATGGGAGGAAAAAAAAAACAAAGTCAAAAATAGGGCTAAAATAAAAAAACAAAATAAAAAGAAAATTGACCAAATCTTTCGATTCAGCTCCACATGTTAGTATGGAAAGCTCCGCTTCGTATGGGTCCTCGAGTCTATAAATACAGGCCACTGCCACGCTCACTAGCAAGCTGAGCTCTCGCATTTGTTCTCGTCTCCTGACCTAAAACTTAGCTCGTTTTTTTGTTCTCATCTCTCGTTCTCCACCACCTCAAAAGATTCAAACCCTAATCCTCTTCAGAGGCTAGGGTTTCCATCAAGAAACCGCCAGATTTCACTCGCATAGCACGGCGATCGTCATCTTGAAACACAATGCAGTATCGGAATCGGAGCTCCCGGTACGAGAAACGGTCTCCGCCGAGGTCCGGCCAGCGAAACTTCGGTCGCCGCGACGGCCGTGGATTCCGTCGGAGACCCTACCGCCGCCCTGAGCTCCGCCGTGAGGGTCCCGACGATGAGAAGGATGAGATCCTCAAGAAAGCGGGGCGGTTGGCGGCGAAGTACCTGATATATAAGGGTTTGCTACCCCCGTCCTCCATGCGCCCTAGACGGGAGCATGACGATAGATTTGATGAGGTTTGGAGGAGAGAGAGGAGAAATTTTAGGGATGGTGAGGGTTTTGAGGAGAGGTGGAGGAGGAGGAGGGGTAGGGGTGGTGGGGGAGGGCATGGTTCGGATTGGGGGGGAGAGAGGAGGAGGTGGAGGAGGAGAGATTGGGGGGTCGGTGATGAGAGAGAGGATCTTGATTTTTCACCCACCATTCAAGAAATACGGAGGAGGAGGTGGCGGGAGAGGAGGATGAAGTGCGAGGGGATGGAGGGAGCGGAGGGGGAGAAACAGGGCGGGGAGAGCTCCTTGCAGGGGAGGAGAGATGCTCTTGGGGAGGAGGATGTGGGTTTGGACAAGGTGGTGGATAATGGAGACGACTCATCGTCAAGTTACGAGAGTGGCGAGGTTCGGGATGACGATGACGATGATCTAATGGAGGGGGGTTTCTATGGAGCTGATAGCAAAAATGGCGATGGCTTGTTGGAAGTGTATGGAGATGCTGAGGAGCCTAACAGGCTCTGCTCGGCTGCGGTGCGAAGAAGTGGGCATGTTGACGAGGATGGAGGTTCTTCGAGCACTGTTGATTTGAGCCAGGCTATGAGTGAAGGTTGTTTGGGAAGTGATCATGGCGAAGCGAAAATGGTTTTACGTGGTGATTTGGAGGTTAAGAGTTTGGATGGGAGGAGTGAAGGTAGTTTGGAGATGGATGTAAACGATGACTCGAAGGGGAAAGGCTTGTGTGAAAAGAGTGAAGGTAGTATGGATATGGATATAAGTGAGGATTCAGAGGGGAATGGGTTGTGCGAAGGCTTGGATGCTGCGGAAAGTTGTTCCATAAGCAAGGACGGCCATGATCTTCTGAAAATATCTAACCTCACAAGTGTGACCACCAAGCCGAGGACATCAGTTCATAGGAAAAGCTCCAAAATCGATCAAATATTTCCTAACGAGCCGACTAAAGTTGTTGAAATTGTTTCTGAGATTCCAAAACTGATGGCGGAAGATGATATTCGAACTAACACCTCAAAAGGCAAAGAACCCCCTGTTTCTAGCACTATGCCTATCCAATATATGGAAGAACCTGCGGAACAAAAACATGAATTAGTTCAGAACCCTGGACTTTTCAGGCCATCTGGTGAGAAAGATAATGCCAACGGGGTAATCTGGTTGTTAAGACAACCGTTGAAGCCAGAAGTCGAGAAGCTCCCATTAGATGAAGAAGTGGTTAAAGGACATGTAGCTGATCAAGAGAAACCAGTCCATAATGATTCCTCTCCAAAATTTGAACTTCAACCGAATATTAAGACAGAAGCAGGAGAGCAGCTTCAAGCCCCTATCTATAAAGTTTGTGATCTTAACCTTCTACCACCTGAAATGATTGAGTCTGAGGATGATCCTGTTTTGGACCAATTTTATACTCCCATGCCTGTTTCTGAAGCTACAAGGGACCTTTATGTGGGCATGTCCTTTAAGATGATTCCAATGATTGATCTTGAAGATGATTCTTCAATAGTGTACGATGGTTTTGGCTCACTAAAACCTAAGTGAGCTTCTTTCATACACAAATGCCTTTTCTTTTAGCATATTGGAGAAATTTAGAAGCTTTCAATTCCGATATATTTTAATTCATTTTGAAGCTAATCCAGTATGTTAATATTCCCTATTTGTTTCTGATCTGCTGTTTAAAATATATCATTGGCTGTATTTTCTCCCAAATTATGTAGTTTTGGTAGTTGACATGTATTTCTAGACAGCTGATTCTCCTTTAATAATGACCATGAAACAGGAAAGAACCTATGTACTTGAGCATGGCGAGCGTCACAGAGAACAAGGACCTTCATGTTGCTTACAATAGTTGTTCTCTCGAAACTTCAGAGTTTCATCGGACTGATGTATTGTGTCTACTGCCCTCCTCTGACCTTGACGACCCACATACATGAATGGGCATTCGTGGTGCAGAGGTGAATTAGCTGGAACTTATTTAAATCTTGTATTTACTTTTGGAAGTTTATGCATTATCTTCTTGCTATTCTCTTCAAATTATTCACTATTTTCTTGTTGGTGGGTATTCAATTTGCGTTTTGCTCAGTTACATGTACCAGCATTTTTACTGTATATCTATTCGCTATCTCTGTATGGAAGATGGATTTATGCACATGCATTTACGTATATAGATCATGGAGATACGTGATCATTCTCTCTACTTACTGGGGTTCCTAACAGTAGTGATTCAATATATGTATAGATTTTTATAGGTATTTGAACATAAAGTTCTGTTTCTTTAACCACTTACTTTTATGCAAGATTTTTACTTATCAATCTACTTCATAGAATCTGTTAACGTCTGGCTGCCTGCCATTAATGCTCGCTAACCTGTGTCAGTATATTGTAAATTTTGTCGCTTTCATGCTCAGCTGGTTGAATGTTTTCCTTTTAATCCTTGATTATAAAGATGAAAATTAAAGGTGATATAGCCCATTAATTCAGGGATGCCTCTGCTTTAAATGTGAAAATCAATACTCATGTCCTCCAGCACATTCTTTATTCTGCCTGATCACAGAATTTCTTTTTTTTTTCCCCGTTACAGGTTCTGTGAAGGTTGGATTAGCTGACTAAAGCTGTTTGAAGATGTTTCGATAGTTGCTCAATAGTGATATATTTGGGGGAGCCAGGCTTCCGGTTTCCACCTGTTGTGCCTATTTGGTTAAGAAATTAGATTAGAGGGTTGCCATCCTTACTTCCAGTTAACAAAGGTTTGTAGCAGTTGTATCGCTATGTACTGTTGTAGTTGTATTTCATATCGGTTCGTGGATTAAGTTTTATTTAGTTACTTGATGGTTTTCTGGTTATAGTTCTTTTAGTACTTAACAGTTTCAACGTAGTTTCTGAACATGATATGTGTGAATGCAATATGCTTTGTTTTAAGCAAAGTTGGTCATTTGTTGGTTGTTGGGGGGGGGGGGGGGGGGGGGGGGGGGGG